>CAJHQP010002386.1:0-87391 GCA_905132765.1 Moricandia arvensis
GTCCTCCCCAAAAGTAACTTGGAAGCATCTGTCTCAAAGTTTAAGGCCGCTGCTGATACACATCGTCGACGTCTCGTGTTCAACGTGGGTGACCTTTTTGGGCAGTTCTCACTCAGGACCGCATGCCTGCTCACACATATAGCAAACTAAAGGCCAAGAAAATAGGACCATTGGAGGTTCTCGAGCGCATCAACAATAACGCATACCCTCTACGTCTTCCTCCTGGTGTTACAACGTCGGATGTTTTCAATGTTAAGTATCTATCTCGCTACCTTCCCCCGACATGCCTTGCGATCCGGGCTCAAATCTTGTTCATCCCGGGGGGCCTGATGCAGCAACATCTTAGACAGTTTCCGACAACTTTCCTATTCTAATATTTCCTATTTTTAGTTGGCTTTGTGTTTTCCTTTTTCCTATTAGGTTTGTATTTTTATGGCGGTGTAAGAGCTCTATATAAAGAACTCTCTTATGGCTTTGTAAGATATGCTTTTGATAATAATAAACTAGCTTTTGCTTTATACCTTGAAAGAGATTTGATTCAATTCATCTTGTTCGGGAAGTCTTGAAAGAGATTCGATTAAATTCATCACCTTCAAGTTGCAGGTCTCTAGAGATTTCAACCAAAATCCATAGATCGAGCTGATATCATGTTTATACCCGCTTTCAGTTTGCCATTGTCTCAACCTGATAATCCTAGTAAAAATGTATATATGTTTTTCTGTAAATCCAACAGTTATATTGTTACATACATTTTACATCATCTTTCTTATGTTATTGAATTTTTTTATTTTACTAGTATATTCACTACTTAAATTAAATATATATAATTTTAAATATATACATTTTATGAATATTAAATAATTTATTTTTTAGTAACGATTTCAATGAGTGCTTTGTTCTACCAAAAATTTTGGGACATAGTGAAGGGTGATTTGACTCGTATTGTTAATTAGTTTCTCTTCGATGGAATTATATCTCCCGGACTTAATGATACTAATATATGTCGTATCCCTAAGAAAGATAAATCCATTGAGATGTCTTAATTTCGTTCGATAAGCCTATGTAATGTTAGCTATAAGTTCATCTCAAAGGTACTTTGCCAGAGACTGGAAAAAGTTCTCCCTGAAAGAATTTCAGAAACACAGTCAGCATTCATCGCAAGAAGGCAGATTACATAATGATTGCCCATGAGATGTTCCATACCTTGTGGACTAAGCCTGGTGAAAGGCACAAGCGTATGGAAAATAAAACGGATATGAGCAAAGCCTACGATAGGATGGAATGGATCTTTATTGAAAGAATTCTGAAGCAGATGGGCTTCTCGGATCTACTTATAATTTGGATTATGAGATGTGTATCTTCTGTTAGATACCAGGTTCTGATGAACGGACTGCCCAGAGGTAACATAATCCCTCATAGGGGATCAAGACAAGGAGATATTTATCTCCTTTTATTTTTATCTTATGCATGGAAGCGCTCGTTAGCCTTCTTAATCATGCAGAGAACCAGGGAAAGATAACGGGAATGCAGGTATCTCGCGCATGCCCTTCTATATCTCGCATGTTATTTGCTGATGATAGTTTTTTCTTCTGTAAGGCGGAGCCCCGTAAATGCGATGAAATTATGAAAGTTATAAAGGTTTATGAGAAAGCATCGGGCCAATGTATAAACATGAAGAAGTCTTCGCTTCTTTTTGGAAAACGAGTACCGCTTAGCATTAAGAAAGAAATTAAGGTTGTGCTGAACATTGAGAATGAAGGTGGAATGGGGAAATATCTCGGAATCCTGGAGGACATAAGCGGATCTAAATGCAAACTGTTTGCATTTCTGAAAGATCGTCTGAATCATAGGATTAATGGATGGTCTGGACGTTGGCTCTCAAAAGGGGGAAAGAAGGTATTAATTAAGGCCATTGCCTTAGCTCTGCCAACCTATGTTATGTCCAGTTTCCTCTTGTCCCTAGAGATTTGTGAAAAATTAGCAAGTGAGATTGGACGTTTTTGGTGGAGTACTAATCCTCTAAAGAGGAATGCACTGGGTAAAATGGGAAAAGTTGTGTAGCCCAAAGAAGGAAGGGGACTAGGATTCAGACTTATTCATGAATTCAATTTGGCTTTACTAGCAAAACAGCTATGGCGATTGATTCAATTCCCAGATTCACTGTTAGCAAAAGTAATGGAGGTAGATACTACCGACAAAGTACGCCATTGAGTGCTACTGATGCGTCGTCCCCTTCCAATGTGTGGACAAGTTTAATGGCGGCCAGGCCACTTCTACAGATTAACCAAAAAGTGCACTCAGGCAACCAAATCAGGGTGTGGGAAGATCCAGGGATACCTACTATCCCGGCTCGTCTTGTTAGGCCATATCATTATGGGATCGAGATGAATATGACTGTGAATGAATTGATTCATGGTGAGGCAAAGGAGTGGAACTATGAGCTATTGTAGAACCTTATTGTTCCAGAGGATGTAAAACTGATAAAGAGTTTGGCCATAAGTCAGACTCTCAAAGATGATAAATTTCGATGGAGTTACACACAGCATGGAATGTACACTGTTAAATCTGGCTATTGGGTAGCACAAAACATATTAAGAGAGGCTCATGAGGAATCAATAATGGAACCAAGTGTAACAAGTCTGAAAGCCCAGGCATGGAAAGTAAATGCTCCACCCAAAATCAGACATCTGATTTGGCAACAGGCGGAAAGGATTGAGGGCTCATACCTTAACCAGAAACAGAACAGAGCAACGACACGAAGCCCAAGACCATCTCACGACAAAGAAAACAGAACCGAAGGTTACCAAACTGCTAAGGAGGTTGTCGTGGAATTGGATGGAGAAGAAGTCCCCAACGAAGGTCTCGGCTTTGTGTTTTTCATCTTAGACCCAATGCCAGATGGGGAATTTCTAGCTACAGCAGCCGACGGAGGAGAGATGGGAAGATAGAGGAGGAAGCAAACTCACTGATGGAGGGAGGCATCGACACTTAACTGCTCCAAGAGACTTCCGAAACAGATCTGATCCAGATCCAGTTTAAGTCAAACCCTAAATCTACAAGAGCATCATTGTTTCCTGCTTAGATCCGACTGCCAGCGCCTCGCCACCACTCCAGGGTTGATGAGAACACCCTCAGAAACCGATTTGGTTCACCGGATCCGGCCGTAATCCGATGAAAAACCAGAGATGTTAAGCAAAGAAGAGGTGGAAAAAAGGAGATTAGTAGGGGAGGGGGCTGGACACGGGAGCATTTTAGGGGTGGTGACCGACGGATAGAGACCCTCTGATGCGACCTGGACCAGAATCGTGGACCAAGGTATGAAAATCAGGTACGAACCAGCTAGGCAACTGATCATAGCTTGGCTTAATGGGCTGTTTATGGGCCTTATCGGTTTGATTCATGAAGTTCTAGACCGAGAGAAGCTAATGGGCTTGATACAAAATATGGAGGGCTTGTTTTAATTAAGAAATAAGTGTTTGATATTATTCAAGAAAGGCCCAACAAGAATATACAACACATGGTTGTATAATATATCAATCTGACGTCAATTCGATGATCGTCGACCATGCGAAAGGACTCGATCAGCCGAAGAGTTATTCGTTCAAAACCTTCCAACTTTGGTCAAGTCATCATTTCTGGTCAAGCGTTCTATGTTTAAGAGTTTGTTAGTTTCTATGTTGATTAGACCTTTTGTATTCCAACCTTTTGTATTTCATGCCTAGTATATAAAGGCTTGCTTTGTATTGTTTCAAATCATTCAACTTTTTAATAAAAACTTTTCCTTTTAACTTGTTCAATCATTTGTTCTTCATTGAAAATCTTATCTTTTGAGTCGTCGGAGTGTGTCATATCTTTGGGCTTAGAAGTCGGTAGTATCAAGAGACTTTTCGCACCTCTTGTGTCACCTTTCGATCCACATCCCTTGGTCGTTTGTGCTTTTTAACTCATTCGGTGCAAGGTTTATCCAATCCACCAACCTTAGAGTGATCCTTCAATTCAGGGTGTATCATTTTGTATCAGAGCTGTGTTCCTTTGGTTTCTTAACTGAAGACGATTTTGGATGTCATGGTGAGTATTAGCATCTATCATATCTTGGACGAAAGTCCTTTTGTTGAGAGAGAAGTGAACTATGAGATCTATCGAGAGATCTATGGAGATCCCATCTATGATGAGTATGAAGATGTGGTTGATAGTGGACAAGAAGCTGATCATGAAAAAGATCTCATAACCGCTTAGGTTTCAGGTGATTCTCGGTTCTTTATCAAGTGATAAACTGGATTAACCATTTGTTTGCAAGGAGTACGACCTAGTGGAGCTACTAAGGCCTGAAGAGAGTCTACAACACTTTATATTTGAGCATGGAATAAGGGTGTGTGCGCACAAGAACAAGAGACACACCTTGGCTGAGCAAAACCATGTCGGTTCATTCATCCTAGAAGGTCCGGATTTGAGGACAAATCCTTTTAAAGGAGGAGGGGATGATGCGACCTGGACTAGCATCGTGGACCAAGGTATGAAAATCAGGTACGAACCAGCTAGACAACTGATCATAGCTTGGCTTAATGGGATGTTTATAGGCCTTACCGGTTTGATTCATGAAGTTCTAGACCAAGAGAAGCTAATGGGCTTGATACAAAATATGGAGGGCTTGTTTTAATTAAGAAATAAGTGTTTGAGATTATTCAAGAAAGACCCAACAAGAATATACAACACATGGTCGTATAATATATCAATCTGACAGCAATTCAATGATCGTCGACCATGCAAAAGGACTCGATCAGCCGAAGAGTTATTCGTTCAAAACCTTCCAACTTTGGTCAAGTCATCATTTCTGGTCAAGTCTTCTATGTTTAAGAGTTTGTTAGTTTCTATGTTGATTAGACCTTTTGTATTTCAACCTTTTGTATTTCATGCCTAGTATATAAAGGCTTGCTTTGTATTGTTTCAAATCATTCAACTTTTTAATAAAAAAACTTTTCCTTTTAGCTTGTTGAATCATTTGTTCTTCATTGAACATCTTATCTTTTGAGTCGTCGGAGTGTGTCATATCTTCGGGTTTAGAAGTTAGTAGTATCAAGAGACTTTCCGCACCTTTTGTGTCACCTTTCGATCCACATCCCTTGATCCTTTATGCTTTCTATCTCATTCGGTGTAAAGGCTTATCCAATTTATCAACCTTAGAGTAATCCTACAATTCGAGGTGTATTACTCTCTGTTGGCCACCGGACTGAGAGAAGATTGGAGACAGCGAAGGAAAAAAAGGTTCGGGGAGAGAGAAGGGAGAGAAAATATCTCTAACCTCTCTCTTTTACTTTTACTTAATCTGTGCTTTTCGAAAAAACACCCTGTACACTTCATAATTGTTTCACTAAATCGACATGGAGGTATATGAAAACATTATGTGTTCAACACTGAGTTAATAACTCTACACACATCTTGAGTGTTACTCCATCTGAAAATTCAACTACTAAAAGGAATCGACTTTGCAGGCATGAAATGGCTTTCTGCGTCCAGTCAGTCCATTCCCTTATACTATCTCATTAAGAATTCAAACCTGCATATTATGGCACCAAATTAAGATACAGACAAGTGAAGGAACCCGGCTTGACTACAAGGTCTGAGCAAGAAGATAATCTCATGAATGGTTGCTTTCCAAATAACATGAGTACATTCCAAGGACATAAAGTTGCAGAGATGAGAACAAAATTGTACATGACCAAAAAGCAGTTGCAAACGATTTCTGACACTCTGATAATCTCTTGGTCAGTGATTATCATATTATGAATACTGCCCCCACAAATATATCAGTTCTCATCCAATTATATCAAACTAAAAAAAAAAAGACAAGAAAAAACACCTAAAACAAACAAAAGCCCTTTTATTTGAGTGTATTTTTTTGCGGCAACGAAGCAACGTAAGCAAGCAGTGATGTTGTATCCATCATCTCAAGTTGGGGAGGACAAGGCATCGATTCCATCCACTGTGGGAGCACTAGTTGAAATAAGTAGAGCGGAAGTATATCATACTCATACAGAAGTGACCTGTTGGAAGTAGAAACCCCATGCAGATATTCCTGGCAAACAGACTGGTTCAGGGAAAAACCTTGATGATGATTATCGTCGCTGAGATTTTTGTAGTTTTGTGTCTTCAAGTTGCATGAAACCAAAAAACGGTTCTTTTGACTCCATAAATAGACAAGATGGCAATCATAGGGATGCATTGAAATGGGTAGATAAAATCTGATATCAAACTGGAGGGGAATATCCCACAGAAGTTGCCAGGAATCATCAGTGTTCAACCTCCAAGCCTTGAGAAGATTGTCTCCCAATGTTTTGATATACATAACAAAACCGCAGGATGCAGTCAAGGCTCTTGTGAGGTCCCCGGGATTTTGATCGGGGAGAAGTATAGCGCGACATAGATCCGTTTCACCATAGAAATCATGAGCGAAAATTGCTACCGGATCACCATGAAGACGACGAAAACTTGTTTGAGAAAAATAAAGCGTCCCATTCAAACTTATAGGACGAGTGGGGATGGTTAAGTAAAGAGGGCAGCGAAGTCGCTTGAAAGTCCAAATGCCTGTCTCAGAAGAATAGACACAGAGAGACACAAAAGTGGAGGATTTGTCTCTCCAGGGTCCCACTGCAGCCAAGAAAACCGCTTTGAAGCCCAGAGCAACGCCGTCCTTGTCAGTGGGGGTCGCCAGACCAAACGAAATACATGGATATCGATATGGACATGGAGGGATTATCACCCACTCTTGTAACACTGGATTACCGACATAAGAAGCATCAGTAGGCCCTCCCACCAATACCAATCCACTGGAAGAAAAAGCCCCAAGATATAACTCATTTCCGGAGGCGGCTACCATCTCCACCAAATAAGAAGCTATAGACTTTGGAAGACCCCATGTCTCGCATCCATGGAAGTTGAAGAATTCTTTTTCTTCGGCCACTAGCGACCAACCGCAAGAGGAATTTTGGTGCACAGACACAAAGAGACGCCGGAAATACACAGATTCCATTGCCCATTTCCATCTTCTGCACACTGTTTTGAATCTGGAGATACTTCTCAATGGCAGCCTCGCTAGAATCTCCGTTAAGATCTCATCTGGCAGCTCTTTTCGGTGTGCCATGGATGGGTCTCTGTGAGAAGTTGCACGAGGATGAACAAAACAAAACAAAAACTGGCTCTACACAAAAGCATACACAAGCCTACTCTCAATAAAAAATCACATTTGGATCAGTGTACTCATTGCAAGAAAAAAATAAAATAAATCATAAATAGATCGATCAAGATAACCTCAATTCACCTTAACGAGACATTCCCCTCAAGCCAAGCCAGGGGACGTATTATCTTCCAGAGGTAATCATTAATCCATATCTTCAAACTTCTTAATTTATTTGATAACAATTTGCAGATATCTAGATATGCACAAGATCTCCGACTGTCCTAAAAGTACTCATAATTCAGTTCAAAACTAAGAAACCGAACCGTGCCAAATTCCAAAACCGAATGTTCATCTCTATCTCTCTCTAGCCTGACCGAATACGACTCCAAGTCACCTTAGCATTTTCCACGTATTATTAGTATGGTCAGGTTTTCTTTAGGTTTAGGATCCTGTTGGTGACAGTGGAGCTGATAAGTGCTGAGTAATTAAACTACGGTCTGATTCAACTACAGTCAATGCCGGTTTGGATTTACGTAGTACCTAATGTATATACCAAAATTGTTGCCCTTTAGTCATATTTTTTTAATATAATCTAATACAACAGTAGTTTAGAACTTGCCAAATTAAAGACCGCAAGATAAGCCTACAAACCACTATACTACATGGACTTAAACTCTATTTCGTGCCCCTAAATCACCAATAATATGTGGCGTCCAGAACTCTTGCTTCATGAGTTTTACTCAAGGCCGGCCCAGACTACAGTTCATACATTATGCAAAATAAGTACAGTATGGATACAATAAACGAAAAAAGAATAAAATTGATTGGTGAATAAATATTTTACGGTTTTGGTAAATATTAATTAAGAAATATAATATTACCTGAATATTTACACAAATAAATAGATTTTATTTTTTGGTTTCTTTTGGTTTTGATGATGAAACTGATTTTTTTTAAAAAAAAATGCACTTAATCAAAAAAAAATTAATATTTGATTTATGATTAGTAAATATTGTTAAAGGTTTAGTATTTAGAAGGTGTAGTTGGATTTATAAACTTTATAAATATTTTATAAATTGAAAATATTTATAAATAATTTACGAGCTTTAGTTTATCTTTTTTATCACAAATTGATTTAGTCTTAGTGTGTAAATACATCAAAAATAATTTATTTAATAGTAATTCATTAAATATTATTGTTACAAAATATTTTGTTTGAAATAATTGTGATATTAAAAAGAACTATAGAACATCAAACAAGTCGTTATGTGTTTTACTGTTAGCATAATATTAAAATGTAAGAAAATTGTCTTGATTTATTATTGGAGAATTTGCCAAATATGACTCAAAACTTGATTTTAAATGCAAAAGTGTACCCCAACTAAAATCAAATACAAAAATAACTCAAAAAGCTAGTGAAATTACAAACATCCCCTCATGAATAAATAAAAATTGTATTGTAATTTACTATTATAACCATGCGAGTGAGAAGACTTTCAAAGAAGTATTCTCTGAAAGTCTTCTAATGATGTAGATCTTAAAAATATTTATAAAGTTTATAAAAAATATTTTGATTAGTAAAAAATCCTAATACTGTAATTATAGACATTTATAAATGATGTAAATTTAGATTTGCTAAAATTGAATAGTTTTCAACATAGATGAGTGAATGTAAGTTAGTCATGATATTCTTTAGTTTAGGGTTTGGTAACTATGTTATAGTATTATATGTGTTTTTAGTGTTAGATTGTGGTATCTTATAATTTTTTTCAAAAACTAAATTTGTATATGTGTTTAGTTTTGTATATATTAAACACTTTATAAGTTTATTTTAAATTTAATAAAGTTTTTGTATGTGATTTAGTAATATATTTGATTTTGGAGTTTTGGAAGACTTAATTTTTGAAGATATAATGCACTAGAAGACTTACTGCAAGACTTAACTACTATTTCCCGCTTAAAATTTTAGAAGAATTTAGGTTTCCCGCCTATTGTTAAGTCTTCCAATAAGTCTTCCATTGGAAATCTTAAGTCTTCCATAAGATTTAATGTATTAGATCTTAAAAATAATTTAATAATTTTGTAAAAAATATTTTGGTTGGGGAAAATCCTAATCATCTAATTATAGACATTTTAAGTGATATAAATTTAGATTTTAAAGTTTATTTAAGTTTTATGAAGTGTTTGTTTCTAATTAGTTAGTTATTTTGAGTTTAGGGTATAAGTGACTTAAGTCTTCCAACAAATAATGCAATATAAGACTTCCGCGGAAGTCTTCTGGGCGAATAGTATACTTAGAGTCTATAAGACTTTCAAGTAAGTCTTCCAGGAGTTATTCTATTAGAAGACTTACTTGAAAGTCTTATGAATCGAAAATCTTTAATTTTATTGGAATTTTTGTCTTCTTATATAAAGAAAAAATTACACATTATTTATCTTCCTCTCAAATGGTTGCAACAAAATATAATTTTCTCATTCTAAAACTCTCCAACCTCTCTCTAATATGTTAAAAAACTAAACTTTATATCAATTTCTCATTTTTATCTTGTTTTTGCAGGTTTTTCATCACATAATTCTCATCTTCCACTCCTTTAAAGGTAGATAAACAAATCACATTTTTTTCATTTGGTAACCTCTTGTTGCTTAAAGTTCTTAACTTTTGAAAAAAATTGTTGTTTTAAGTTTTTACCTTATTTTTGAAGCTTTTCAATGTTTTGAAGTCAATTGAATGTTTTTGGATATGCAGGTTTTTCAGATCTGAGATGATTTGGAAGACTTTCATTGAAGTCTTCTCGGAAGTCTTCCAACAAATAATGCACTAGAAGACTTCCACGGAAGTCTTCTGGCGGAGGTTTCTCCCATATATCCTATTTCATAAGAGATGTGATCATTTTATATCAAATTCTGATTTTTATCTCATTTTTCTCATTTATTTATTTTGTTTTTGGAGGGTTTTCATCACATGGTTCTCATCTTCCACTTCTTTAAAGGTAGATTTATAAATCATATTTTATCATTTGGTAACTTCTTGTTGCTTAAAGCTCTTAACTTTTGAAAACTCTTTTTGTTGTTTTAAGTTCTTAGCTTATTTTTGAAGCTTTTGAATGTTTTGAAGTCAATTGAATGTTTTTGGATATGCAGGTTTTTCAGATCGGAGACAACTTGGGATACTTTCATGGAAGTCTTCTCGGAAGTCTTCCAACAAATAATGCACTATAAGACTTCCGCGGAAGTCTTCTGGGCGAATACTAAATTTAGGTTCTACAAGACTTTCAAGTAAGTCTTACAGGAGGTATTCATTCTATTAGAAGACTTTCAAGTAAGTCTTTCATAAAAAATCAAACTTTATTAATTTTCATTTTTATCTCATGTCTTTCTTACTGATTTATTTTGTTTGGATATGCAGGTTTTTCAGATTTGAGACGACTTGGAAGACTTTCATGGAAGTCTTCCAACAAATAATGCAATAGAAGACTTCCGCGGAAGTCTTCTTGCGAATAGTAAATTTAGGGTCTAGAAGACTTTCAAGTAAGCCTTCCAAGAGGTATTCTACTAGAAGATTTTCAAGTAAGTCTTTCATATAAAAAACCAAACTTTATATTAATTTCTCATTTTTATCTCATGTCTTTCTCAATAATTTATTTGTTTGAATGTGCAGGTTTTTCAGATCTAAGATGACTTGGAAGACTTCCGCGGAAGTCTTCTCGAAAGTCTTCTAACATATAATGTGCTAGAAGACTTCCGGGAAGTCTTCTCGGAAGTCTTCCAAATTTTTTTTGTAGAGGAATGGTCTATAATAATTTTGTTTATGGTCGTTTTATGATTTGTAGGTGTACTCTTTTAATTGTGAATTTTTTTGTAAATTTAAAGAGATATTAATGAAAAAATTGATAAATATATTCATGTCTACAATATTATCTTGCCAAAAGTACTTGACATTATTAAAGTTCTTGATACAAATTCAATAGCAAAATACAATAACACAAAAAAATTAGTTAAATTTACTACGGCTAAGGGAAAATACTTCTTAAAAAAACTTAGCCAAATTCATCATATATCAAATGTTACATAAATACTTAAATTTATTATGAGCATCAAGTTCTATACTAGTAACAAAATTCGGACCTGCTAATGCAATTGATTCAAACATGAAGGTAGCCGCTCATACACATCTTCTGGTTGACATAGATATTTTCAGCATTCAAAATTAGAGAACATTAGCAAACATAAAAATCAAGGTTAAAAAATAAACGCAAAAGACTTCCAGGGAAGTCTCCTGTCATTAGCTAGAAACATTAATAAACATATTTGATAACCTTTAAATTATCACCAGTAAAGTTATGAAATTTATTGAAGACCCCAATTTTCTAAAACATATGAATTAACAATACAAATTTAAAAAGTCATTTTAAATTTGAAGAAAATGAAAGTTTATTATACATTGTCATACAAGACTCTCGTGAAAGTCTTCTCAGAAGAGACATTTCTGGAAGTCTTCCATTCAAATCATTTTTTCAATTGAAAATTTACAAAGGAAGACTTTCGTGCAAGTCTTCCAACTTTTCTTTGTTGATAATAAAAATTTAGGAAGACTTCCCTAGAAGTCGTCCTAGATAAACATGTTAGTTTTTCAATTGACCGATTTGTGTCAAAAATTTGACTTTCTCCAGAAGACTTCTCGGTAAGTCTTCCAACGGAAGACTTCCACGGAAGTCTTCTCAACTTTTACATTAAGTCTCCTTACGGTCCGTGGAAATCTTTGTAGGTTACTTTTGCAGTTGACTATATTTGAATTTTTTTAGAAGACTTTCAGGGAAGTTTTCCGCTAGAAGACTTGGAAGGCTTCCAATTTAAATTAATTGTTCAAGTTTAAATTTTCAATTGCAAAAGTAATCTAGGCAGACTTCCACGGACCGTAAGCAGACTTAATGTAAAAGTTGAGAAGACTTCCGTGGAATTCTTCCATTGGAAGACTAACATGTTTATTGCAAAACTAACATGTTTATCTGGGCAGATTTCCAGGGAATTCTTACTAAATTTTTTTTGTCAACAAAGGAATGTTGGAAGACTTCCACGAAAGTCTTCTCTTAAAAATACACAGAAAGTCAATTACAAAATTAACATATGTTTTGACCAGGAATACCTTCGTGGAAGTTTTCTCTGTTCAGAAGACTTACACGTAAGTCTTCTCTGTTGAGAAGACTTACACGTAATTCTTCTCGCAAACAAATCTAGGTAAACTATTTGATTCATACCTTAAACCACTGAGAAAACTTGCTTAGTTATTCAAGCACACAGAACTTCACCAAGACAGTTATTCAATCGTTAATGACCAGGAATCATGAGCTTGAATGGCTATATGAACCTTAAAAACTTTAGAATCAAAAACCTTAAGTTTTTGGATAATATAGAGAGAAACTGAGATATATGTAGTTTTGTGGATAAGATTTGAGATAAAATGAGTGAAAATCGATTTTTGATGCATTAAGAGCTTCATATTGGTTGTTAATGGTTTTTGGGTGAATTGATGGCAATGGCATTTTTGTGAATAATTGATGAAGATGAGGATGATAGAGTAAACACACAATTTTCGAAGACTTACTTAAAGTCTTCCAGTGGCATTTTTGTGAATAATGAAAACTTTTCTGGGATGAATATGGCAAATCAAAATTCCAAAAAAGGTTAGTTTTGTGTTTGACTTCAAGTTTTGAGTCAATTTTGTAAAATCACATTTATTACTCAGATACTGAATATACATATAAATATGTTAGTGAAAGAAAAATAATTATTTTGTTTTTCAAGTACGATTTTGCATGAACCGCTGCCTTTTGTCTGATGAGAAATGCAAAGCGCGTTTTTGAGGGTTAATTTGTAAGATAGCCATAGTGAAAAAAAAATAAGAAAATAATCATATTTTGAAAAGTGTGAACATTTAAATAAATTTGGACTTTTTGAACTTTATTGTGCGTGGGTATGTTTAACAAATACTCAAATATTATTCTAGTTTTTGTGTACCATGTAGAATAGAGGGAGAGAGAGAGAGATTTCTGTTTTTTAATTTTCAAAACATATTATATGTAGAAAAACATTTATGCTTTTATTATGTAAAATATAAAACTGAACTAGATTTTGATCCTCAGTTGGGAATGTCCGGATGTAAACCATTACCCTTTTAAAAAACATTATTTAATGAACCTACAAACCTACCTAGACCTTGAATGATCCTACTCGACATCGTCCGTAAATTCATAATATCCGGATGTAAACCATTTTAAACCCCAATATTCAGAAAAGTCGAATTGTAGTCGATGGGTACTTAGATGACCATGTCTAACACCCGCATGAGTGTTATCGTAAATTGTAATATATAACATATATAATTGTATTTTTTTATATATGTTTGTATATGTTCGAAATTTTTCATATTGTATTGTTGTTTGATCTACTAGAGAAGAAAATTTATGTAATATTCAATTAGATCATATAAATACTATATTATTTTATATTTATGTTGAAATATGAAGAAAATGTATAATTAAAAAGTTAATATGATTGTCTAAATTACCATAATTTTTATGTTTGTATAAAACATATTTAAATTAATAGGAAACATCTTTAAAATAATTAATGTAAAATATATTTATTATAGCAATCTGAAATATATATATATATATATATATTTTATATTACATATTTAAGTTAACAATTTTTTTTAAATGAATCTGTTTATCACACGCATTAAAATATTTTGGACTTAACTATTGATTTAATGATATATTTATGAACTTTCTACAAATTTGTATATATAATTAAAATATTTTGGGTCTTATGTTAATGAAATTACTAAAAAACATTAATGAAAGAACATTATTATCTTTGCTTCCAAACAATTTTTTTTTAAACTGTTATTTATATTTCCAAACAATACCAAAAGGTACTTCAACTTTAATAAGATAGATAATTTTATTAGGCAAACCTAAAAACTATTAAAAATAGAAGGAGAAATATGATTGTGACAAAAAAAAAACTAAAAATAATAATAAGTCTAGACAATCTTAGATATAGGGATAAAATGGTAATTAACATATAATATATAGGTTATATTCTAACCATAACTTTTTAATAGTTACTTGGTGAACTAAAATTATTTTTAATGGTTACTAGGTGCAAATTCCTTTTTTTTTCTTTTTCCGGGTAAACTGGTTTTTATTAATCGCTGTCAACAATTACAGAGTATTTCAAGAGAGGTGGGCACACATGATACAACCCCATAAAGAATTACAAGAAAGTGAATACTTAACTAAAGTATAGCACATGTATTAGCTTCACGGTAGCAATGATGAAAAGAACACATATCAAAAACTCTTTCCAACTCCCTTATGTAACGTTGTAATACCTGCAGTTTAATATTTTGTTCCTTCTTCGTGAGTACTGAATGCAACACCTTATTATCTCCTTCAAAAATGATATTCCGATAACCAAGAGACCAGCAAGATTGTATTGCCCAAATTAAGGCAGTAGCTTCTGCCTCAATAATAGTCTAGCATCCTTCAAAAATCTCATGTCCACAATTTAAGAAGTTCCCGTTACTATTACGAATAATCCATCCCATCCCCGAAGAAGAGTTACCTAGCTGATGAGATACATCATAGTTACACTTTATTCACCCAGTGATCGAACGTTTTGAAGATGCAAGATGTCTGCCCTGAAGTAGTCGCTGACGTAGATGCTGACGCAGACGACGTGTTGAGTGGTGAAGACCATGTGGAGTCAAGATGCTGAGCTGGAGTCGTGTTGACTTGGAGAGCAAGTGGGTATCTTGGAGAAAAGGCAAGAGGAATAAACTTGGGGAGCAAGTTTATGACTTAAAGGAAGAGGAATAAGTGCATTCCAAGAAAAGGAAAGTTGCACTTATTTATATGGAAGATGTCCATATTGTGGTTCCTTGGAGACTAGGGTTTCGGGAACTTGGAGAATAACTATAAAATAGTTATAGGGTCGTCTGTAATTAGACAGAGACACATAGACTGATTTTATAGAGAGAGAAGCTCTTGGTGTGTTCTTGGTCGTGCTGAAGCAGTTGCCGAAGTACGTGACGGAGGAGAGATACAAGCGAGTAGCTTAGGAATCTTTCAGTACCAGTTGTTAGGGTGTTAACAGACTGTGTAAGGCTGATTAAGCAAGTCTTGTAAAGATTGTTTAAAAGGAGATTCTAATAAAGCATAGTGGTTGCTTGTATTGTTTTGTCTCTGGTTTACTTTCTGCATTACTTAATTGTGGTATCATCTTTGCACTTACAATTGGTATCAAAGCGGGGCACCTAAGTTATCGGTGTAATCCTGAAGGTGAAGATGGACACGATTGTTTCTATGCAGAAGATGATCATGTTGAATGCGGACCAGTATGGTCATTGGAAGGCTCGCATGAAGCAGTTGATTCGAGGAATCAATGAAGATGCGTGGACTGCTGTGGAGACTGGGTGGGAGGAGCCTACCATAGTCACGGATGATGGGAAGAAGCCCAAGCCAAAAGAAGACTGGACAGAGGCAGAGCGCAACACATCAAAGTTTAATGCAAAGGCGTTGTCGGTGATCTTTGGAGCTGTTGAAGCAGAGCAGTTCCAGCTGATTCAGGGGAGTACTTCAGCTAAAGAGGCGTGGGAGATCCTGTTGAATTCGTTTGAAGGAGATGATAGTGTCAAGAGGACACGTCTGGATCATCTTGGGTCGCAGTTTGAGAATCCCAGGTGGTCTGATAATGATTCTGTGGCGAGGTTCAGTGCCAAACTTAGTGCTATGGCGCATGAAGCATTTGTACTTGGAAAGAAGTACAAGGAGAAGAAGCTGGTAAAGAAGTTGTTACGCTGTCTTCCAGCGAAGTTTGGAGCTCATAAGGCGGTCTTGAATATGACTACAAACACGGATGAGCTCAAGTTTGACAAGCTTGTGGGTATGCTGAAGGCAGAAGAGATGGAGACAGACAGTAGCTCGGTCTCTACGTCAGGTGGTACCTCAAAGAGCATACCGTTTGTAGCTAACAAGGATGTTGATAGATTTCAGAAGCTTGAAGATGATGTGGGTATGTTGGCTAGAAATTTTGGTAAGATGATGAATTCTTCTGGTCGGAAGAATCAGTATGGTCGACAGAGAAGTTGGCGTGACAAAAGAAGAGAAGGTCTCAAGTGCTACGAGTGTGAAGGTGTAGGTCATGTGAAGGCTGACTGTCCTCTTGCACAACGAAAGGAACTCAAGTGTCCTGAGTGTAAAGGTGTTGGACACGCACAGCGTGAATGTCTGAACTTAAAGAAGGGAAAAGGAGTTTCATTGGAGTCATCTGATGATTCAGAATCTGAAGAAGATGGAAAGGTGATGAAGAATCTTGTTGCTTTTGGTGCTTACAAGGATGGGTCTAGTAAATCTTCTGATTCAGATAGTGGTACAGACACTGAGGAGTATCACGTGCTGTATGATAAGTGGTTGAATCTCAAAGATGAGAATCTAAGATTGCAACACGATCTGGTGCTATTGTAACTCGATCATTCTGAAAACTTTTCACGACCAATGCTTCCAACTCTGATCTTCTGGAGCTATTGTAACTTATGGTTTCTCCATCTGAACTCTTTTATTTCTTCTACCAAAATCATTTCCAAAATATTGCATAACCTGTTTAAGATCTAATAGATAACCTGAATTATCAAAAACCACTTAACCACTTAACCCCTCTTTGGGTTGGCTAGTATAAATTGGTTAGTATATAAAATAAACCAAAGTCTTTCGTTCCTTGTAAATAATGAAGGATACATTTAATCTTGTTCCAGTGCCTTCAGGTCGGATATGAGCTAAATCTAGACAATAGATTCATGGCAAAACATATGTCTTGTCGAGTGTAGCTCACCAGATAGATTAAAGCTCATGTGGAAGTTCTGGACCAAAGAACCTTTTCATCGTCCTTCTATGTACCAAATGGGTCGGTATCCGGACCAAGGGTCCTCACGACCATGGGGCTCGACAATGGGTGAGATTTGCCCATGTTGAATGTATATGCCATTTGATGCACAAGGATTCCATCATTTATGTACTCAAGTTGTAAACCCCAAACAAACTTTGTTTTCCAAAGATCTTTCATTTTGAATTCTTTCTTTAGATATCCGACCATTTGGGAATATTTCTCCAGAGGTTCCTAGGATATTCATATCAACTTTATATAATGTTGTTCTCGAGAACTAGCCTTTATCTTTAAGTTTAATACCCTTTGGTACTTTCATGTATATCTCATTTCCATTAGTTCATATACATCTTACTACATAATTATATGTCAATCTTCTTTCTTATGACCAGACCTTTATCAATTCAAAATATGTAGTAGCATCCACCACATAGGAGTTTATCTCCTTATAATCTGTTCAATGGTCTCTGTGAGGATCCTTGTGTAATCAAGCTATGCTTGAATGCTATAAGTAGGAACATGAACATCTTAGATCACGTGGTCATGTCCTATATCTCACGATTTTCTTTCCCTCACAAGACCTATTTGTCCACTGGTTTATATCATGTGATGGCGTCAGTATAATTGGCCAATACGCCTATATGTCTATACAATGTATGATCCCACGTTTCCATCTAACTCAATTTTATCTTATGAATGCATTCCTATATACATGTGGGTTCTGATCCTCGCTTATATGTTCAAGTGTTACTTTTCTTTCATATCCTTGTATCATCTATGTGTCGACACTCTTATTTGGTTCCATTATGTTCCAGACATGATCTAATCGATTTGAGATCTTATTATTCAGGACCTTTACTACCTAGCAGCTTGGCGTTCCAAGCTACATGGTTTGGTACCTTAGATGTTCAGCTGGCCAGCCGTATCTCTATGTATGATCTGGTTTCCCTAATGACCTCAGATTTGTCTTATCTTTCTATGCACCTTTCTCTTTTCTTTCCGAGGATTCTTATCTATGGAACTCATTGGTCTATCTTGTATAGACTCTGTAGCAACTTGATTGTGTCTCTCTGGGACATCAAATTTTGTGGTGCTAAGCTGGTATGACATATTCATTCTTTTCTTTTCTTTCGGGTCAATGTGTATGGCATTTAGTTTTGCTAGCTTTGTATCATCTTATATAATATCATATGGACGTCTTAAATCATATTCTTTAGTCTGAGGATCTTGCCAAGACAATGATGGTTAATACCATTCTATTTCTCTTTATCATTCTTTTATTCTTTACCAGCTTATAGCTTTCTCCTTTTAATGTTGGATAGTTAGATTCATTTGCTCATGCAATCCATGTTCTTGGCCACTGAATAGATCACCCATGTTTGGTTCAAGATACTTTAAACTTGTGGGAGAAAGACATATTCATATCCAACATATATTCCCAATCCTTTCTGATGTTCCATCTTAAAGGCACATATGTTTGTGGTGGTTTTATCTCTTAAGATGGTATATGTCTGGTTCATGACCCATGTTCAATCTTAGGGGGGAATATATATGCTCAGTTATATGGCCTGATGCATATCAACTCTAGATACATGTAAATTTTTTATGTCCCTAAGCTTTAGCCTGGACATGGCTTATGTGTTTTATAAAAGGGTCCAACCAAGCTGATTATAGCATGGTCATAGATGGTACACGAATTGTAGTATGTCATGGACCACGGGTTTATCCTCACTCCCCCTCATGAACATACTATGAATTCGTGATGCTTGGGACAATAAAGCCTAATGAGTTTCCCTTGTGTACATGTTACACAACGTGAGATTCTTTGGGATAACTTTGTGTGCCTTTTTAATATCAATCTTTTAGCATCGAGTTTAGACTCGGATGGCTAATCCAGTCATGCCATAAAGTGTATAAATTTCGTGGGTCAACCAATCTGGTCTTGACCATGGCATTTGCCTCTATCATACTGATCTTTGGCATAGTCTAGATCAGTAGAGTATGCAGGTACAGTCTTGACCACTTTTATTTAAGGCCTTAGGCGATTTTATAATCTAAAGGAACTTTGTTTCCTTTGCCCATTGTTTCAATGTGGAAACTATTCAATCTCATATCTTTATTTCCTATAACTCAATAGGCCTTCTCCTGGGTGAGTATAATGTCCTTTAGGCAATGCCTTGATTGTGGTTCTTAACTAGACTACTATAACTGCAAATTCATATTAAGATCATTCATCTTAACAAACAAGGGAATAAAGTAAACATAAGTTTTGGTGTCGAGTTCAGCCTTATTCTTTTAGGCAATATGAGGTTTCATATTCCATAAGGTCATCTTATTCATTATCAAAATCATCTTCCCCATTTTGATGGACCAAATGGACTTTAGGATTCTTTTTGGCTCTCTTGATAGAGGTCACTTAAATTGTCTAGGAGTCCTATATGTCTTAGCCCAATGATTTCCCATCCCACACTTATGGCTCAATGACTTGTTGGTCGAGTGTTGTGGTTTAGGAATACCAAGGCTTACATGCCCTCGACCATGGCTAAAATTTGGGTCCACGACCACGGTTATAGTGGTTCCCACGGCCACGGCCCGAGTTTGTTAACCCTGACCATATGAGTTGTTAATGGCCACGACCATATGAATTAGGCAAGGGTAAGTTGTGGTGGAAATACCATGGTTTTGGTCTCGACCACGGTCTGAATGGGTTTGATATCCACGGCCTTTGGTATAGTGGTTCGGTCGACCACGGCTCACATTATAGTGGCCTCGACCACGTCTTTATCACCGACCACGGCCGCGACCATAATGTTTCCTATGCCTGTGTGCTCTATTATTATGGACGTGGTTAGATCCTAGACGGGTTTTAGGTTGAGTATAGTTAAGATAGATCAGGTTCGACCTTAGGCCTAGATTTAGATTTAGTTCGGGTTATGGTCTAGGTCAGGTCGAGCTTCAAGGTCGATAATAAACCAAGTTTAAACCTAGATTTGATTCAAGTTTAAACTTATCCGGTTTCAAGGTCGGATTGTAGATATTATCTAAACCGAGCTTCAAGGTCGGGATCTAATATGTCCTCGGTCGATTTTTAGTTATTGATTTTCGACCAAGCAATCAAACAATCGACCATGTGATTCTGTATGCGACCAAAGTGATATGGATATGCACGACAATCCAAAGGATCAATGTCTATATGTTCAATGACTTATATGAATGCATATCAAGCAAGTTTGGTGATTAATCAAGATGGTTCAAAACATATAGATCAAGCAATGTATGCAGCTAAGTTAATCTAGAAACAATCAAGCCACACAGCTATGTTGAATGATGCAACAATCCTAAGGGTTGTGGTCTATATGTACAAGTATCATTAACCAAGACAATCAATCAAATTATGCAATATCAAAATTTAGTCTAGATGGTCATAAACTAGAACAAGATGTGATCGGATTCATCCTTAAGATTATACGACCTAGGTTTGATCAATTTAGGGTTTCAAGGCCCTTTAGGGATTCAAATTCAAGTTAGGGTTTCAGGAATTAATATGCAATGAATCTAAACAATCATAACTTTCAATCAATAGGATTAACCAATTTAGAGATTACAAAAACTAAGATCAGATTCAAAGCAATATGTTATGAGGGTTTCAAGGCCTCTTTAGGGTTTCAAGGCCCTTAGGATCTAAATTCGAATTAGGGTTTCTAATTTGATCAATTTAGGTTTTGATTCGGCCAAACCATGATTTATCAAACAATCTAACAACCTAACTCTCAAACAATATCAATCAAAGGTTAGGGTTTAGGGTTTGGCCTATGCGGTTCTAGGGTTAGGGTTTAGTATTAGGGATAATTCCCTAATCAGCCTAGCAATCGTCTAGGATTAAGACATGAATTGAAACAATCAATCTAGCAACCTAACAATTGTTATAAGAACCTCAAGACAATAGAATCAAACAAGGATCAAGCATATACTTTTAGGGTTTAGGGATCGATTAGGATTCTAGGGTTTATTACAAACGATTTAGGTTTTAGGTCTAGAACATTCTAGAAACACCTTTTAGGGTTTTAGGGATTGATTGGGTTTTAGGGTTTATGCCCAAACGATTAGGTTTAGGTCTAGATAAACCTAGTTGATAGGGGTTTACTAATCCTAACCCAAATAGGTTTTAGGTTTAGATAAACTTATTTGATAGAGGTTTACCAATCCTAGCCCAAATAGGTTTAGATTTAGATCTTTCTAGAAACAATCCTAAATTGGCTAAGATCATAAACAAACAACCTCTAATCTTAGAACAATCAATCAAAGCAATCAAAGTCTTTTAGGGTTTTGATTTGCACATTAGTATTTCCGATTAGGGTTTTGATCAAAACAATTAACCATGTATTGCAATCAATCTATCCAGAAACTTAGCAATCTTTCTAAGTTCCTTAATCAGTTTTAGGTTTTAGTTTTGATCATAGGTTCATTTGATTATGGTTTTAGGATTTAGGGTTCACGAGTTACCTTTTTTCTTTCTGGGTCGAATCGGACCACCTTTGTGAAAGAAGGAACCGCGGCTGAGATGAGGCTGGTCGGATCGGATTGCTTGCTGTGTGCTAGGGCTTTCAGCGAGAAAAGGAAAGAGTGGCTCGCCGAGAAAAAGGAAACTCGGCTAGAGTTTTTACCGGGAAAAAAAAAGAAACAAGCCGTAGAGGTCGCGTCAAAGATCGGATCGTCAAGCTGTTTGCAGCAACTGATTCCTCTCGTCGAGAGATTCAAACTGATATGTGGTTCATAGTTTGGTTCCTCAGGTTTTGAGAGAACGGTTGGTTTGAAGTTACGTCGGAATTAGGGTTTATTGAGCCGCCAAGGAGAGAGAGAGCATGATGTGTGACGCTCACAGAATCTGTGCGTGAGGGCGCGTCGATGATCAGATTGACAACCGTGTGCACCGACGTATTCGTCTCGGCGTGGGCTTCGATTTGATATCTTGATCGTTTTCTGGGTCCTCACGGTTTGAGAGAACGACCTCTTTGAAATTTGGGTAAGATTAGGGTTTTATGTGGCGGATTTTTAGCTTAGGGTATTAGAGGCTATCGTGCTGATAACATGTTGTAAAATTAGAGAGAAAAAGTGAGGATTTCGGGGGTGTTTTATTACTTTCTGAATATGCATAAAGCTTGAAAAGAGTTCCATTTATATAGGGAATACAAATAAGTAAAGATAACAAGGAAAAAGAAAGAGTCCAAATCCTAGTCTATCTAGGAAAAAGATAATCTCCAAAACCAATAAGGAATAGGTTTTCCTTTCCTCTAAACCTAAACACATATGCAATAGGTTTAGTAAATCCATCGCCCATAGACTTAGTGAATGGGTCGGATGGACTGTGCTGACTATGGTCGGTCAGGTTATGACAATCCACAAATGATACATAACATATATATATATATATATATCTTTATAAATATGCACGTAGACTTTTGAATTGAAATAAGAGGCACATGAATGACCGTCGATCGACATCCCTATAGGACCATTGATCGACGGAAGAGTGTTGAGTCTGTATAAGCTCGACACGACCTCTTTTCATAAACACTTTTTCATAACTACCAAAACTATTGCGATTTCTAAAGCTGATTTTTCTCTTGAATTTTGGACGATTTTGTTCATTCTTGAGCCTAACCCACTCGATTTTTCACTCTCTATCTGTTTATTTCACTTAATCCACCAATCATCAAAGCATGTTCTCTAAATATCTTAGTTTAGGGGATTTCTAGGGCTTGAGAGAGAAAATCAAAAATTTTAGGGTTGAGATCGGAATTTAGAACAATTTATGGTGATGGACTACTAGATTAGGAGTTATCAACTTTTCGTAACTGTAGTTTGCATGATTTTTGGTTTGATTTGAGAGCTAAAGATCTCAGTGATATCGCGGCTGACCATCGATCGATACACGTGAGGGACTGTCGATCGATGGTCGTAACAATTTTTGTATATTTGTTGATTCTTGTTTATTTTGGTGATTGCAGATGGGCGAGAGAAGAACCAAAGCACGTTTTGACGTTGGTGGCTCCATTTCCGCACCATCATGACCCCCATGTCGTGACCCTTGGCCCAAAGAGGAGAAAGAGTTGATCGACACATTTGAGCATTACCCTGATCCTCGGGTAAGGTGTAGCTTCGAGAAGATGCACCCACAGAGCTGTGTCTCAGGACTCGGATGACTATGATACTCTCTATTACAATGCCTGGCAAGGCGTTTCCATTGAGCCCACCAGGTTCTTCGACAGAGACATCCTGAAAAAGCTGGGGTTCCGGTCTGAAACCAGAGACATGATGATAGAGATGGGGATGGGAACCATGACTACTAGGCCGTGTGCACTCTATCCTGACCTTGTATGATAGTTTATGGCCACATCTCGAGTGATTTATCATAACTCTAGGGCGAAGAGGCCTATTTGACTTTCATCATCAGAGGCATCAGATACAACATCACCATTCCTGACCTCTGCCAGGTCCACGGGTTTGACAACCCCGAGAACCTTGGCTGCACAGTCCCTCCCTTCCCTGGACAGGCCGCTTTATGGGGACTCATAGCCACAAGCCACTTCGACTCCATCTCAGTCACTCACACCGACGTCCACCACCCGACCATGAACTACTTTTTGAAAATCATTGGCAACACTCTGTTGTGCAAGATGGAGCCCAACAAGATGAGGGTTCAGGAGCTCACATTGTTGTACCAATTAGTCAGAGGCTTGGTTGAGCTCGATGAGGAGGCTGTTCCACCACTAGTGAGCGACAAGCAGGTGAACCTGGGGGGCTATTTTCTCTGAGCACTTGGTGTCCCTGAAGGGAAAAACTTTCAAGGGATTCAGCAAAAAGAAGGAGACGGTGGAGAGCCTTCTGACACCCATCTTTTTACTGGAATCAGCCTTCAGGGAGCCTCTATGGAGACAAATATAGAGTACATGGATGAGGCTCACTTGAATAGGGCAGGTTGGCAGAAGGAAGGACGCTACTGGTCATTTGTGGATGATGCAGGGCCTCATATGATAGAGCTTCCTGAGCGCGATATGACAGACTTCGCCGACAACCCAACACGCCTTGAATTCAGACCGGACGAGCGCCTGTTGCATAATGCACCTGTTCGTATAAGCCGCAGAGTAGGACTATGAGCATCGCACGCACCGGCAGAAGACAAGCCAGAAGCACCACCACCTCCTCTTCCAACATTCCCACAGATTCCAGAGATCCCCATCCACGATCTCGGAGACTTCCAAAGAGTCGTGGTGGGTGCACTTCACGCCATACGGGGTAGGATAGATGCGATGTCCAGGTTCTAGTGCTTCAGCCGTCCGCGCACCAGAGCGAGGTCACCGCCAGCAGCTCCAGACCACCACGCCAGCCAGACATGGACACTACCGACGAGGAGTAGCCTAACATTTTGCTCTCCTCCTTTTTATTTCATTTTCAGACTTATGCATGAAATTATTTTTATTTCCTTTGCTTTGTTGGATTTAGAACTTATGTTTATTATTATCACCATTTGCTATTTTAACATGACTTTTTGATTGTCTAACAGTGCTAACATAAAGAGAGATGATCAGATTATGGAGATTTTAGACACTTTTTACAATTACTTGTCGACGGGTTCATGTTGTCCGTAGAGCATCGATCGATTTGGTAACGTCGATCGATGACGACTATGATAGTGAGGTACGAATTCTTAAATCCTAACAACTAACTTATTTCCATTCCAATTTATTTAAACCCGCCAATCTCAAACTATTTTAAGGACAATGTTATTCAAGTCTGGGGGTGATAGTTATTGATACTATATTTTATTTTGATGTTTATTGTTACTAACGATTTTTAAAGTCAAAATTAGAAGTTAGGTATAGACTATAACCTTTTTTCTGGACCAGTTCGCACCATTTTCTAGCAACATTCTGAGATTGAATAGAAAAGCTAAGTATATTGATTATCCTGTAACACTACACTTGCTAAGAACTTCTGAAAGAACCAAAGCTAACCTCCAACCTAAGCAACTATGCTTGTTCTCGGGCTTGGTATACATAGGATCGGAATCCTCTTGAAAATCTGAAAGGTAAAAGTAGTTTACTTTCTGATACTCGTCTCACCTTTTTTCAGCATCTATAAAAAGAAAAGATTGAGATGATTTCCTGAGATGCAGAGGGGTAGGTACATTACCGATGACCCCACTATTCTAATTCAAAGGAATGATCACACATTGTTGGAAGCGAGGGGTAGGTATCTTACCGATGACCCCACTATTCACCTACAACTTTGTCAGCTAAAAAAAAGAAATCAAAAATAAGATGGAAAGATGGACTGTATAGCATCATTGTCTATTGAGTTTTGAGATCTAAAGAGATTCAGAGAAGAAAGAAAAGAGAGAAAAAGGATTAGAGAGGCTACATGTGGTTCAGACACTTGTTTGGTTAAGAATCCCCGTGTCTTCTGATCGATACCCCCATGATAAAGCCTATACCCTATATTATGTATTTAAATGAGGATGGTAGAGGGTATATCAGATAACTTATGGTATGTTGTGGTAGGGAAGATTGATTAGCTAAGCAAAGTACATGGAAATGCTCTAGATGTGGTTGCAATAGATGCTTAGGTGAAGCAGTGTTCTAAGGGCTGGTAAGTCCTTGCGTTTTCAAACCTTTCACTGATTCATTCTATGTTTTGCTTGAGGGCAAGCAAAGGATAAGTCTCGGGTAGTTGATATGTCATGTTTTTTACCTGATTACACCCATGATATATATAAGGTTTTAGAGTCTTTTATATGAAATTGATATTATTTTAGAGTTTTTACAGGTTCATGTACTCATTGGAAGCAATTATAGCTTTTAGATCATTCTGGAGCATTGAGGAATGCTCAACCGAAAACTCGAAGTCATAACCAGAATACGCCAAAACCATCGATCGACATTTCACCTTGAGTGTCGATTGACGGTCAACACTTCCGCGAGTTAATAGAAGATTTGAAGAAATCATAATTTTACCCAGAAGTTCCATTATTTGCAAGAAAAGTCCCTCGCCCCATTTAAAACTATTTATTAGGTTTCTTAATTGTTTTGCAAGGAGACATGTTTTTACAACCTTTTTGATAATTGCAACTTTGACGGCTACCATTGGAAAGAGAGATCTATTCCATTCCCATACTAAGATCTTGAACTCCATTGTTTCTTATTGGTATTTCTATGCAATTCATTCAGCTATTCATCATGTTTATCACAATCATGTCTGAGCAGTCCATTGTTAGATTTAGGGTTCATCTAGGGTAGTTAATGGTTTGTTGATGTTATGAAATTGTTAGGGTTATTCTAATTAATTATTTTTTATAAGTAGATCTTAATGCTAAGTTGAATCTAATCACCTCAACCTTAGTTATAGGATGTTGTAGCGCAAGCGAGAGCATGGAGATACCCTGAAACATGTCTTGAACAATCTAAAACTTTAAATAACAACGAGGTTTGAATTAGGAGTTTAGAGAATATATCAAACATAAGAATCGTATATGTTTAGAAGTAGTGTCGATCGACGCCACGTAGTGGCCAACGATCGACACTCCATTAAGAATCACGAGAATGACTTACTTAAACCTTAGAGTTTGAGTTCAAAACAACTCTTCACTAAAACTCTTAACATTTTGTTAGTCCGCATTACTTAGTCTACCTGAGAGTTTCCCTACGTCTAATTCTTTCCAATAATCTTTACAAACTAATCCAATCCTTAAATCACATTCAATTAATACTTTAATTTAGCTTTATTTCGAAACAATAAATCTATTGAGTAATCTTAGAGTATCTTTGGATTCGATCCCTAAGTAATACACTGAACCTATTATTTGAAAGAGTAAAAAGTAGTTCATATGGTTAATTTGAGAGTGCATAATAAAAGCTACATCATAAATATCGAAGTTTGCTACATCATAAATATCAAAGTTTTTTGTTTTCTTATTGATAAACATATATAACTATTTATTTTTATTCAAAAAATCTCTACTACTATTAAATTAACTATACTAATAATTTTTATCACATTTGTAATTCTCTTAAATAATTTTAACCTAAAACAAAGAACTAAACCGAACATAAGAATAGAAACTAAAATTCATATACTAAATAAATATATCAAATATAAAAAATTCCATTTTTTTATTTCTAGTATTTGGTTATACATTGTTCAAGTATATTTGATATCTATTTAATATAACTTTTTATTTTGAGTAAAAATATTTGAACTGGTCCGAATAGATAAGGTTATTTTATATCTATTTAATATTGAATTTTATTTCAAATAAATTTTAGGAGTTACAGTTATGAAAAATAAAGAATAGATATAATCTGATTTTTTTATTTCAAATAAATTTTAATATTTATTTCAAATGAATTTTAGTATTTCCATAATAAAACTATTATGATATTTTCAGTAAACAAACAAATGTAATTTCTAATTGTATTATAAAATTTATTTTACATTACTTTTTTTATCAAAACCACACTTTTTTAATCAAAACTGCACTATTTTTTATCAAGACCGTACTTGTCCCGCAAAACGCATAAAACGATATTGCACCGCACCGCACTTTAGTTTCACACTGCTTATTTAACCAAATCCGTCATTACCATTCGGACCCTTAGTTTAAGAAAAAATATACATCAAATCAATAAAACTTGATTTATCAAAATTAACCGATCATCAGTTGAGATCCAAGATATTTTTTCACGACTAAACCAAATTAAGGTTATGAATGGCGACCAAAAAACGGTGCGGAATTCAGTTTTTTCTTTCAAAAACTCTTTAACTTCACCAATCAACATTTTTCCTTTTCACTTCGCATTTTTGCTAAAAAAAACGAAAAAGAGAATTGATATCTATGCAATGATTCGATAACTCACATAAAAACACTCATTAGAAAAAACCGCAAATGCATATAAACGGTCACTTATATATGTTTTTTATTTATTTTAACACATACTAATTTTTTATTATATCAATACAAACAAATGATGTTAGATTAGTTATATGTGTTTTGGTGCACGTTTTATACGAAGACATGGAGGTGTGTAATAATTAAGCTTTTGGTTTCTTAAAAAAACAGTTATTTTAAATCTTTTCATCGGTTAAATATTATAACACAGATAAGTCTTATTTAATAATTATGTAATCATCCATAATATTTAACTCTTATTTATTTCTGCTCAAAATAATCACCATTCATACTATTATACCACTTATTTCTAAAAAGCACTCGTTACATACCAAAATATTCCAACTAACCAGAAAATGAATGATATTTAAACACCCCAATATCATAAGCATGTAACAAACATCGGTTTTGAAATAACACACTAATTTATTTTATGAAATCTTATTTATTTTAATAAAATATGTAATAAATACTTACACCACAATTTAAGTTATTTATTTATAATTTAATACTTTACACAATACATTTTTCTTTCTTTACTTTTAAAAATGTAAGATTAGTTTGTTGTCATTTTATGCATAAAAGCTAAAAATATAGATACTTTATTTTAGATAAACCAAAAAAATTAATAATATAGTTTATTATGTTTCACCAATTTTTATTAGCATACTTAATTAATATTTAAATTATATATTGAAATTTGGAACAAACTGACCGGTTGAATTGATCAAACTATTACTCATTTTTGTCTTTAAAACCCTATTTTAATGAAGTAAAACATGGTTAAATATTAGTCAAATTCGCTAAAACGGTTATTCGATTCAATACTAAAACTCAAAAGGTTTTCAAATTTTATTTAAGAAACAAAACATGTAAATTTTAAAATAATTCAAATTACTTATAATATTTCTCTAGCAAAACTGTAAAAAAAACAATTCTCCAATCAAACATAATTCTGCACCCCTTATTTCATCAAAACCGCACTTCTTTCGCAAACCGCATGAACCACACTTACACCGCACCGCACTTTAGTTCCATCCCGCTTATACTACCAAATCCGCGGTTACCCTTCACACCCAAAATTCAAGAACTTAAAGACTTTTTCAAACAAAAGCAACTTGGAAACTTAATTAATTAGTATAACAAATTAGTATAATTAATAAACTTTTATTATAAAACAACTGCAGATATATAGTAATAATAAATACATAAAAGTTTAATTATTAGAAGTTCTCCATAACTTTAATTATTAAATATTTATTATTAGAAGTAAACAGTAAAACATAAATCGTTTTGAGCATATCGGTTTTTCTTATTTAATATATTTTTGTCTTTATTTTAACTTTTATATAGAATAATATAAATATACAAAACACACTACATGTCAATACAATACACAAAAACGCACCATAATAGACCATGATGCACAAGAAGTGCATTATTTGAAAATGTTGAACAAACAAAAAACTTTTTTTTGTTATTTGACAGATGTGGTATTCAAGTCAAAACGTACCTAATTCAATTTTCTTTGATTGGTAACACATGTAAAATTCGGCTGATGTGATTGTAAATACACCCCGCACTCCGTTGCCATTCATTGCCGTACTTTTTATTGTATTTATTGAGACACATTTACAACCAATTTTGAAGAAGAAGACAAATATTTATACATAAAATTGTTATTTTCAATTTTAGTTAATGAGGACATTTGCTACACCTGTAATCTATATTTTTTTAGAATTTTAATAATGATAAAAATGACAACAAACATAATTATTACTTTGTTTATGTTATCTTTTCAAAAATCTAAATCTTTATAACTGATTTCATAATAATAAATTTGAAACCATGTATACTGGATACATGTGGTGGACAATTTTAGAACTATGTTGTCCTAAACTTTTTCTTTACTTCTTCCTCTGGTAGATCTTAACCAATAATTTTTTTTGACTACTTGAATTTCTTTACATTTGGAGAGTCTCGATAAATTTTGTCACTTCTCGTACCTTTTCCTTCTTATATTCCATGAACACTACCAATAAATTATCAAAGACCAACCGCAGATTGTTACATAGATCATATATATGATGTTTCCTGCTTTTTCATGAACCAATAAAAATGTCTTTTTAGTGTCAAACCTAAGAGATTAAGCTCTTTGCACAAAGCTTCCACTTTATCAATGTTTGATGGTTCGATTTGATCAAAGTTCTTTTTTAAAAAAGGGTTTTCTACCAAAGTTTTCTTGAGACATCGTAAATTTATTCAGTCGGTAAACTAGTTGTTTCTATTTCAAAACATGATACAAATCCTCTGCAGAAACTGATCCATGAGAAAAAAAAAAAATTGATTCTCATCTCATGTATAGTATTTTAATTTGTTTTTTCACTTGAGTGTTCCATGCCTTAACCACCAACCAAAAACATTTGAGTTTTTCAGTATATAAAATATTTTATTTAATGTTATCAACTTAAAATACATTAACATAAGCAATACTTATAGTACATCATCGCCAACAATACATGATTAAAAGCATTAGAACTCTTATCAAACTAAACATCCATCATTCCATGTAAATTTGAGTATCATAATTTGTAATATTATTGTTTTCAATCATTGTAACCGAATACCAATTTATAATCTCTTACAAATAAACATGAAAAGAGTTAATAAAATTTATCTAGTTACACTAATTTGTAACACTTCAGCTAAGAATTTTGATAAATAACTAATTGCCAACAACACTTCAATTATAAGAATGAACAATAGTACTTTCATTTATATGAATATGTTGTGTACTAGAGACTTCATCAACTGTCTCAATCATTATGAATGGATGTGTTCCTCTCTAAACCAAAAACTTGAAACTTAATAAATCTGATTCATAATCCAAAATAAATAAAGAAAATTTAAGTTAAGAATTTTGACAAAGTATCTCACTTAAAATTAGAAATTGATTAAGAGAATTACTACTTCCACCAAATGAACATGTCTCTCGATCTTATTTGTTTTGGTAATATATACACATAACTTAAGTACTCCTCTACTCTCTTGATGTTTGTTTATAAATTATATCAACTAACGACCATTCCTAAATACCTAGGAAGTTCCTTTGAACCAAAGAAAATATAATGTATCATTTGTATTGAGTTGATTATATTTATCAGTTAAGAAACAAGTCCCAAAGGTAGATTCTCTTGGTTGAGTTGGCAGGTCTCAAGTCATGATTCTATAATTTTTTGGTTGAGATGTTTATTGTTACTTCTGTTCCATCACATATTTAACCTATTTCTCAAATGTGAGTATGTCGTTTCTAACGAGTTATGGTAAAAAGTTTTTGAACTATGTTGTAATCCCAAAGTTTTTCTTTACTTTTGACTCATTGTTGATCTTAACCAATAAATCGTTTTAGCACTACTTGATTTGATTTATTTTGGTGTGCCTGATAAACATTTTCAGCTTTTGATAAGCTTTTCCTAGAAGGATGCCTATGAAAATTCAAGATCAAACGCAAATTTTGTTACATATATCATATCTCTAATCTTTCCTACTTTTCATGAATCAATAAAAACATTTTCTAAGTGTCAAACCTAAGAGATTAAGCTCAGTGTAGAGAGCTTTATCACCTTAGCAACGTTTGATGGTTCGATTTTACCATAGTTATTTTTTTTAGGAAGAGCTTTTATATCAAATTTCTCTGGAGACATCGTAAATTTATTCAGTTCGATAAACTAGTTGTTCTCATTTCAAATATGATACAAGTCCTATGCAAATTCATGATAGAAGAAAAAAGATATGATCATCTCATGTATAATATTCTTGTTTGTTTTGCATTTGAGCATTCCAATGTTTTAACTACCAACCAAGAACATTTGAGATTTTCAGCATATAAAACAATTTATTTAATATTATCAACTCGAAAACATTAAGAAAAAAATATTGATAGTACATCATCAACAAAAAACATTATCAAAAACAGTAAACATTCATCAAACTAAACATCCATCAGTCCATGTAACTGAACACAATTTATAATCTTTTGTAAATAAACATGATGCTACTTATTAAAATTTATTTACTACACTAATCTTTAACACTTCAGATAAGAAATTTGATTCGTAACTCACTGCCAACAAGACTTCAATTACAAGGAGCAATAGTTCCATTTATATGAATATGTTGTGTACTATAGACTTCATCAACTCTATCAATCATTGTGAATGGATACGTCAGCTTCTGATAAGCTTTTTCTAGAAGGATGCCTATGAAAATTCAAGATCAAACGCAAATTTTGTTACATAGATCATATCTCTAATGTTTCCTACTTTTCATGAATCAATAAAAACATTTTCTAAGTGTCAAACCTAAGAGATTAAGCTCAGTGTAGAGAGCTTTATCACCTTAGCAACGTTTGATGGTTCGATTTTACCATAGTTATTTTTTGAGGAAGGGCTTTTATATCAAAGTTCTCTGGAGACATCGTAAATTTATTCAGTTCGATAAACTAGTTGTTCTCATTTCAAATATGATACAAGTCCTATGCAAATTCATGATAGAAGAAAAAAGATATGCTCATCTCATGTATAATATTCTAGTTTGTTTTGCATTTGAGCATTCCAATGTTTTAACTACCAACCAAGAACATTTGAGATTTTCAGTATATAAAACAATTTCTTTAATATTATCAACTCGAAAACATTAAGAAAAACAATATTGATAGTACATCATCAACAAAAAACATTATCAAAAACAGTAAACACTCATCAAACTAAACATCCATCAGTCCATGTAATTGAACGCAATTTATAATCTTTTGTAAATAAACATGATGCTACTTATTAAAATTTATTTACTACACTAATCTTTAACACTTCAGATAAGAAATTTGATCAGTAACTCATTGCCAACAAGAATTCAATTACAAGGAGCAGTAGTTCCATTTATATGAATATGTTGTGTACTATAGACTTCATCAACTCTATCAATCATGGTGAATGGATACATCCCTCTTTGCACCATAAACATGACACTTAATAAATCTTATTTATAATCCCATATAAATAAAGAAAACTTAAATTAAGAATTTTGACAAATTATCTCACTTAAAACTAGACCTTGATTAGGAGAATTACTAGTTCCACCAATACAAACATGTCTCTGGATCTTATTTGTTTTGGGAACATATATATATATTATTTAAGTACTACTCCGCTCTCTTGATGTTTGTTATAAATGATATCAATTGTCAACCATTCCTAAATACCTAGAAAAATCTTTTGAACCAAAGAAATTATAATGTATCATTTTTATTGAGTTTATTAAATTTAGCAAAAAGAAATAGGTCCCAAATGACGATTCCCTTGGTTGAGTTGGCAGGTCTTAAGTGAGTACTCTATAATCTTTTAGTTGAGTAGTGTATTGTTACTTCTGCTCCGTCACCTATTCAACCAACTTCTCAGTTGTGAATGTCGACGAGTTATGGCAGTTTTAGAACTATGATGTAGTCGCTAATTTTTTCACTACTTCTGCCCATTGTTGATCTTAGCCAATAAAGCGTTTTATCACTGCTTTAGTTGTTTTACTTTGATGAGCTTCGGTAAAAATTGTCAGCTTCTCATATATTTTCCATGAAGCCTATGAAAAAATCAAGATCAATCGTAGTTTATGTTACATAGATCACATCTCTGATGTGTTTTGCTTTTCATGAACCAAGAAAAAATATTCTCTTAGTGCCAAGACTAATAGATTAAGATCTTTGTAGAGAGCTTTCACCTTATCAACGTTGATGGTTCAATTTTACCAAAAATATTTTTGGAGAAAAGACTTTTATACCAAATTCTCTCTTGACATCATAAATATATTTAGTCTGGTAAACTAGTTGTTCTCATTTCAAAACACGATACAAATCCTATGCAGAAACTGATCCATGAGGGAAGAAAAAAATGATTTTCATCTCATGTATAGTATTCTACTTTTTCTTCAATTGAGCATTCCTATGCCTTAACTACCAACCAAAAACATTTCAGATTTTCAGTATGTAAAATACTTTCTTTTATATTATCAACTTAAAAAAAATTAACAAAAGCAATATTGATAGTACATCATCACCAATAAAATAGGTTTAAGAGTATAGAACTCTCAACAAACTAAACATCCATCAGTACATGGAAATTTGAGTATTATAATTTGTAATATTGTTGATTTCAGTCATTGTAATTAAACACCAATTTATAATCTCTTACAAATAAACATGAAGCTACTTATTAAATTTTATCTACCACACTAATTTGTAACACTTTAGGTAAGACTTTTGATAAGTAACTAATTGACAAAAAGACTTCAATTACAAGAAGGAACAATAATGCTTCGATTTATATGAATATATTGTGTACTAGAGACTTCATCAACTCTTTCAATCATTGTGAATGAATATGTTCCTCTCTGCATCATAAACATGGAACTTAATATATCTGATTGATAATCCCATCTAAATAAAAAAAAACTTAAGCTAAGAATTTTAAAAAAGTATCTCACTTAAAATTATACCTTGATTAGGAGAATTACTTGTTCCACCAATATCAAAATGTCTCCAGATCTTATTTGTTTCGGTAACATATACACATAACTTAAGTACTACTCCACTCTCTTAATGTTTGTTATAAATGATGTCAATTAGCAGTCATTCCTAAATATCTTGTAAGTTATTTTGAACCACAGAAAGTATAGTGTATCATTTGTATTGAGTTGAGTAGATTTATCAATTAAGAAGTAGGTCACAAACAAAGATTTTCTTGGTTGAGTTGGCAGGTCTCAAATGAAAGTTCTATAATATTTTGGTTGAGTTGTTTATAGTACTTCCGCTACATCACCTATTCAAACCATTTCTTAGTTGAGAATTAGTCATTTCTGACGAGTTATGGAGGTCAGTTTTAGAACTATGAAATAGTCGCAAAGTTTAACTTTACTTTTGTCCCATTGTTGACCTTAGCCAATAAAGCTTTTTAAAACTGCTTGAGTTGCTTTTCTGGTCAGCTTCAATAAACATTGTTAGCTTCTCATAGTTTTTCCATGAACGGTGCCTATGAAAATCAAGATCAAACACAGATTACTTTACATAGATCACATCTCTCACGTTCCATGCTTTTTCATGAACCAATAAAAACATTCTCTTAGTGAAAAAAACTAAGAGATTAAGCTCTTTGTAGAGAGCTTTTACCTTAGCAACGTTTGATGGTTCAATTTTATCAAAGTGTTTTTTGGGGAAAAAGATTTTATACCAATGTTCTCTTGAAACATCGTAAATTTATTTAGTCCCCTAAAATAGTTGTTCATGTTTCAAAATAGTATACAAGTCTTATGAAGAAAATTCTCAATGAGAGAAGAAAAAAATGATGCTCATCTCATTTATAGTATTCTAGTTTATTTTTCACTTGATCATTTCAATGCCTTAACTAGCAATAAGAAACATTAGATATTTTCAATATATAAAATATTTTTTTAATATTATAACTTAAAAACATTAACAAATGTTATACTATTAATACATCATTGTCAACAAATTATGATCAAAGCAGTAGAACAATCATCAAACTAGACATCTACAATTTCTATGTTATTTGAGTGTAACAATTTCTATTACTGTTGTTTTCAATCATTGTAACTAAACACCAATTTATAATCTCTTAAAATAAATATGAATCTACTTAATAAAATTTATCTGCTATAGTAATATGTAACCCTTCAGTCAGACTTTTGATAAGTAGCTTATTACCAACAAGACTTCAATTACAAGAATAAACAATAGTACTTCCATTTATATGAATATGTTGTGTACAAGAGACTTCATAAACTCTCTCAATCATTTGAATGGATGCGTTCCTCATGTACCATAAACATGAAATTTAATAAAACTGATTTATAATCTCATATAAATAAAAAAAGCTTAAACTAAGAATTTTGACAAAATATTTCACTTAAAATTAAACCTTGATTAGGAGAATTACTACTTCCACCAATATGAACATGTCTTTGGATCTCATTTTTTCGGCAACATATACACATAACTTAAGAACTTCTACGCTCTTTTAATGTTTGTTATAAATGATGTACAACTTATGACTATTCGTAATTATCTAGGAAGTTTTTATTGAGTTAAGTAAATTTATCAATTAAGAAGTAAGTCCCAAACAAGGATTCACTTGGTTGAGTTGACAGGTCTCAAGGGAAGGTTTTATAATCTTTTGGTTGAGTTCTTTATTGTTACTTCCGCTCCATCAGCTATTCAACCCATTTCTCAGTTGTGAATGAGCCATTTCTGACAAATTATGGTGGCAGTTTTAGATCTATGTCGTAGTACCAAGGTTTATCTTTACTTTTGCCCCATTGTTGATCTTAGACAATAAAGCTTTTTAGCACTACTTGAATTGCTTTACTTTGGTGAGTTTCGATAAACATTGTCAGCTTTTCATAGTTTTTCCATAAACGCTGCCTATAAAAAATAAAGATGAAACGCATATTAGAGATACATAAACCACATCTCTGATGTTCCTTGCTTTTTCACGAACCAATAAAAACATTCGCTTAATGTCAAACCTAAGAGATTAAGCTCTTTGTAGAGAGCTTTCTCCTTAGCAATGTTTGATGCTTTGATTTTTCCCTTTTTTGGAGAATGGGCTATTATACCAAAGTTCTCTAAAAGCAATCGTAAATTTATTCAGGCATGTAAATTAGTTGTTCCTGTTTCAAAACCGGATAAAAGTCCTATGCAGAAACTGATCCATGAGAGAAGAAAAAATTGATGCTCATCTCATGTATAGTATTTTAGTTTGTTCTTCACTTGAACATCCCAATGCCTTAACTACCATCCAACAACATTTGAGATTTTCAAATTATAAAATATTTTCTTTAATATTTTCAACTTAAGAACATTAACAAAAGCAATATTAATAGTATATCATCGGCAAAAAAAACAAGATCAAAAGCAGTAGAACTCTCATCAAACTAAACATCCGTTAGTCTATGTAAACTTGAGTATAATAATTTGTAATATTGTTATTTTCAATCATTGTAACTGAACAACAAATTATAAGCTCTAGCAAATAAATATGATGCTACTTAATAAAATTTATCTACTACACTAATCTGTAACACTTCACTAATACTTTTGATAAGTAACTCATTGCCAACAAGACTTCAATTACAAGAGGAAGCAATAGTACTTTCATTTATATAAATATGTTGTGTACTAGAGAATTCATCAACTCTCTCAATCATTGTGAATAAATGAGTTCTTCCTTAACCATAAACATGAAACTTAATAAATATGATTTATAATCTCATATAAATAAAGAAAACTTAAATTAAGAATTTTGACAAAGTATCTCACTTAGAATTAGACATAGATTAGGAGAATTACTATTTATACCAATATGAACATGTACGTAGATCTTATTTGTTTCGGTAACATATACGCATGACTTAAAAACTTCTTCGCTTTTTTGGTGTTTGTTTATAAATGATGTCAACTAGCGACCATTCCTAATTACCTAGGAAGTTCTTTTGAACCAAAGAAAGTATAATGTAGCATTTGTATTGAGTTGATTAGATTTATCAATTAAGAAGTATGTCTCAAACGAGGATTCCCTTGGTTGAGTTGGCAAATCTCAAGTGAGGATGCTATAATCTTTTGGTTAAGTTGTTTATAGTTACTTCCACTATATCATCTATTCAACCTATTTCTCAGTTGTGAATGAGTCATTTCTAACGTGTCATCGTGGTCAGCTTTAGAACTTTGTTGTAGTTCCAAAGTTATCTTTACTTATGTCTCATTATTGATCTTAGCCAATAAAGATTTTTATCACTGCTTGAGTTGTTTTACTTTGGTGAGCTTCAATAAACATTTTTCAGCTTTTCATAGCTTTTACATGAACGTTGCATATGATAAATCAAGATCAAGCACAAATTATGTTATACAGACCACATCTCTCTGATGTTCCCTACTTTTTCATTAACCAATAATAACATTCTCTTAGTACCAAACTTAAAAGATTAAGTTCTTTCTAGAGAGATTTCACTTTAGCAACGTTTGATGGTTCAATTTACCAAAGGTTATTTTGAAAAATGGCTTTATACCAAAGTTCTCTCGAAATATCGTAAATTTATTCAATCCAAGAAACTAATTGTTCATGTTTCAAAACAGAATACAAGTTTTATGCTGAAACTGATCAATAAAAAAAGAAAAAAAACTGATGCTCATCCCATATATAATATTCTAGTTTGTTATAAACTTAAGTGTTCTAATGCCTTAATTACCAACCAGGAACATTTGCGATCTTCTATGTTTGTACCAATCTACATTATACAAAGTGGAGTCTAAGAAACAAGAAAAAAACAAATAAATGAGAAACGATCCTTGTATCATGTATGCATTTGCTTCTGTTTTACAGTATTATGTTCAGTTTCACATCCAAACATGAACATCAACAAACTTGAGTAGATTATCAATTTATTAACATATGTATACATATATTGGTATGGACATTCTAGTAGTACCCTAATCACCTAAACCACCAATATCATCATCATCATCTACTACAATTCTTGTGGTTTCCACTTTCTAAGTTCAGCATCGACTATGCAGTGTGCTTCCTCTGCAATCTCTGCATTTCTCAAAGCAGCATCAATCGCATCATTTACATCTTCCATCTCTTTCAACTTCTCCTCCAACATTCTCTCCCCTTCCACTCTGCTCGCGTTGATCTCTTCAAGCTGAGCAGCAACCGTTTTCGCTTTGTACTGTACCATTCTCTCTGACTCTTCATGCCTCCCTCTCAGTTCCTCGTACTCTTTCAACGATATCCTTATCTTCTTGTCAGGCTCATCATGCGTCAAACTCTCCTTCTTATCAGTAAGTACTCTCATGTCTTCCACTGCTCTCTTCTCTGCGGTTTTCGCTTTCTTCACCGCTTTTCCAACTATCTCCAGTTGTTTAACTGCTTCACCCATTGACATATGTGTAGCTGCTGCTCCTCTCCTGAGTTCATCAACGTGCATCCTCATCTCTTCCGCTTCTTGTCTTGTTTTCTCTGCTTCACGCATGATTTCATCAACCTTACGGCTCGCTTCAACCCATTCTCCTTCTTCCACTTCTTGTCTCTCCTTTTCATTTTCCTTCAGATCTTTGTTCTCTCTCTGCACTCCATCCAACTCCACCGTCAGTGATCCCACCAAGCTTTTGTATGATCTCTCTTCATCACAATTCTCTTGCAACTCTCTCTTGGCCTCTTTGAGTTCACGAGCAAGTTTAATCTCCTCCTGCATACGCTCGTTCCCCGCAGATATCTCTGCTAGCTCATCTATATCTTTCCTCAGTTCAGGATCACAATCTCGCCTCAGATCCTCCAGCCTCTGCTCAGCTTCTCGCTTCCTTGCCGCGTAAGTTTCCCTCGCGGCCATGCTCTCTTCGTGTATCTTCTCTTCTTCCTCCTTTTTCTTTTCAGCATCGGAGTTCAATCTCAGAACAGTGTCACGCATCTCAGCTATCTCCTCTGACATGTCTTTAATCTTTTGGGAGTTAGCCATTGATGCACACTCTGCTTCCTCTGCTTTTTGAAGCTCAGCTAACCTTTCTTCCACAGAAATGCTGAATAGTTTTTTGATTTCCTCTAGCTCCCGCTTCGCCATGAACAGCTCTGCGGTGGCTAAGATGTAATCCTCTCTTACACTCTCTGTTTCTTGGTTTTCAAAGTGCAGTTTCTCTAACCGTTGAGTCATGGTGTGTTTGGTCAGAATGGCAGATTTTCTGGATTGTTTAGTGGACTCTAGTTTAGCCCTCAAATCAGCAGCCTTTCGCTGAGCAGAGTCGAGGTCAGAGAGAGCTCGTGCTTTGGCTTTGACGGAGGTATCAAGACATAACTGGACTCTTTCCATTTCTTGTTCTGCTAACAGAAGCTGTGTCTCCTTCTCAGACACATCCGGTGCATCCTTAAAGAAGATAGAAACAAAGCTATTTTAGAAAAATGCACAATGGGAATAAGAGAAGAGTGAATGATACGGTACCTGAGAGGAGGAGGTGGAGGAGGAGGAGAGACGCTGTTGTTGTTGTTGCTTAGAGAAGCTAACTTGACGAAATAAACTAACGGCATCTCTAACGGATTGGAAGGGAGCACGTGTGTCTATCTCTCCCACCTCACTGCTCCGAGGAAGGGTCTCCGGAGGCATCACCGGGGCATCAGCTCTCATCTTCGCCATCGGGCCTCTCTCAAACACAAAGTGTTTGTCCTTGTTTTACGTAATGGAACAGGAAGAGATAGAGAGTTTGATGTTGATCCTCAGGATGTTTCTTCTTCCAAACAATGAACCAAAGGGTCGCCATGTTTTGCGCTTATGTCTTTTGTCCCTCTAAGGCCTTCCTTCTCCTTTCCTTTATCCATCATTCTATTTTTGGACATCAAATCTTTGAATCCTAAAATAAGAAAACTTAAAGTATGTACTCTTTAATTAGAAAGAAAAGCATTTGCTTAACATGGTTATTCATACAAAAAATACTAAATATATGGGATTTGGAATTGGTGTCATGATACAACTACATCATATTGCTTAGTACTACTCACTGATGCTTACTAAAAGAAGAAAAAACTGATCGTATTCTAAACCAGAAAACATACGAAGTAGCCAGCAACAACATATCTAAACAATGTCAAATAAGGTTAAGAAAGTTATGCGTGCCTGCGCCTTTTGACGTTATCTTCTGTGAATGTCTCCCATCTGCTATGATCTAAAGAACTCAAATAATCAAGGTCTGCTATCGCCGCCAGAAGGTACTGAGTCAGCATTACAAGCTCATCATCCTTGTCTCGGTTCACATGAGCTTTCCTGAACGGCCTGATTTTAAGACCGTTTTGAGGGATCATCACGAACTTCCTCCACAGATCATCGAACATGATAGTGTTTTGGGCGTTGTGGAACTGCATGTAACAACAAATCATATTCATGAGAAGGAAAATAAAGATACCACTTAACAAAAGTAATGGTGGTGGTAATGGGATCATACCTCAGGCAATAGTGCCCAAATTAAGCCTAGTGGCTTAGAATCAAAGATCCCGCGAGCGTCTGATCATGGCTAGACAGAAACCAAAACGGATGATCAAATACTGAAAGAAGATGTGAAATGAAAGTGATAAATGATTGTAAAAAAAAACTATAAAAAGGAGAAGAAGAATCATCTAGTAGCAGACCATATTATGATATCATATTTTGCATATGAACAGTAAGAAACTCATGAAGATCTGCAATTTAGATAACCCATACACTCGTCAGTCAGGGATTAGTATATATTACTTACAAGGACGCATAAGCTGAAGCGGGTTCTCGGCTATGGAACGGTGATCAAACAAAGTGTAATCGATATCTACAACAAGAAGATTTTTTGCCTTTTGCGGCATCGCGTCACAAGTTTAATCTGCAAATAACACAAGAACAAAAGAAAAGCTTAGATCACTGCCCATTTACGAGCTACTAAGCGTACATTCTTCATTTGGAAAACACACAACTAAGTATTTGAATATATCTACACAGATCTCATCTTGAACTAATAATCACAATAAGCATGACTCTAGTTTGCATCAATGTCACTAAGTTCATGCTTCAAGCGTCTTCTTGGAGAGTTTCCAAACCAAATTTCAAGACAAAGAACAGGACATCAACAATGTCCTGAGATGTTACTTGATCTACGATTAAATCATCTTCCTTAGTACTAAAGAAAAAAAATCAAAACTTTCAATGCATTTAGTTCTCCAAAGATACTACGATTTGAAAAATGGAGAAGGACCCGATTATTGTCATCTTGAGAGAGGGTTTGAGTGGGATCTGAGAGAGCAAAAGAGAGCCATCGGAGGAGCTTGTTTCCGACTTTGGGGTAAAGAAGCTTCTGGCGCTTGGGCAAGACGTAGGTGAGGAAGCAGATGGGACGCTTCAATGAAGATGAAGATGAAGATGAAGACGAGGCCATGATCTACGGAAACTCGAGAGACAACCTTCGGATCCAAGAATGGGAGGTTTTAGTTTGACAATTAAACCCAAACACGAAAGTAAGGGTTATTTAAAATTTTGAATCCCCTATATATTATACAAAATGAACTTGATGAGGTTCATTCTCTAACTTATTCTTGCTTCACCGTGATAGGAGTTGTGGATGAAGTTGCTAGCTCCTTCGGCTTGATAAAAGGATGGGCACTGACAAAACCACCTATCAAAGGAAGCTCCTTTGGGATGCAAGACTATGCTAGGGAAAGGTAAGTATGACTATAATGGCCGTGATTCTTCTCATTAGTTACCTCTTACATTTCTTTGTTGGTTCCATTAGTTCTGGCCTAAGTGTCTTCTTAGGTATGAGATCTTTCATATCATACAAGATTTTTCTCACTATAAGACTGTATAGTCTTATTTTGTAAACGTTATGTTTTTATTTAAATTGAAAGTTTAGTCCAAAATTGTTAATTACGGAAGGTTTAGGGTTCAATTACCTCAGCTTAGTGGATTGGGTAGTTTGGTTTTAGGTAAATTCAAAATTTGAAAATCCTGTTACTGAACCAAAACAAATCATAGATCAGTTCGGTTAATATTTTTAGTTTTGTTATCAAACTGAAACCAATATTTTAGATTTTTTATATTTTCCTTATCAAGTCTTGGTTAAATTCGGATAATTTTGGTTATTTCGCATCAACTTAGATTATATTTGATTAGTTTGGTTTGAAATATTAGTATAAATCAATTTAGTTTAAATAGAAAACAAGAAAAAAAATTGAATTAAGTGTTCGTCAAATCAATAACTGAGTTAATTTTATAAGTGTGAGACCCATCAAACATGTTCAACTTGGGCCAGATTACACAAGTAATGCGCGGACAATTTATGCGCATAATCGATGAAGTATATTAGGTTAAATGCTGACATAATAAACAAGGAGAGATCACGACAGTGATCTCTAAGCCAAGCTTCTGGGAGGCAGAAGCCTCAAGCTTCCAGGGAGGGTTTCTATGGCGTCTCTTAGAGAGATAGAGTAAGCTAGAGATGATATGTTGTTCTAGGCTTAGCTCTTATCCATGTATTTCTCTTGTATCTCGTGTATACTCTCTAGGGTTTGTATATCCAAGACACAAAGAATAATGACCTTGTAAACCTCATCGGAGGTGTTTTCCGATACTTCATAGTGGATGTTGTGGATCTCTGAATTCACCCTAGATGTAGCGGTGCGGCCATTAACTAGGTGAAAAATTCTTGAGTCATGAACAAGGATATATGTGAATCATATGAGTAGGTCTAGGGACAAAGGTAATTTTGTAACAAAGTGGTATTAAAACTTGCTAGGGTGATTGCTTGCCTGTTAAAATACCCTACAAACTAGTATTAGAGCACATGCTCATTGATTCCGGAGTCCACGTCTCGAGGAGGAGAGACATATGAAGGATTGGCGATGTGTTCTGGTGGTCACGTGGTTCTACACACGTGGGAATCTGATTAGGGCAAAAATCAGAGGATATACCAAGATCAAGATCATGTGAAAGAGGTTTTAGGTTTACAAGAGAAGTAGGAAAACTGTGCAAGTTCTTGGCTGCAGCTGTACAAGTTTATGAAGGAAGGATTCACAAGTCAGTTGAATCGGTTGATATGATTTCTAGTTTTGAAATCAGGGTTTCTAGAGTTCTCCAAGGGTGCAAGAACGTGTTACTATGTGAGAAGGACTTTAGATTACTCACATGATAAGATGGTGGCAGGCTGCTGCATAAGAAAGAGAGTTTCATAGCTATCTTTGATCTGCAGTCACAAGGTGTGTGTGTGTGACTATATGCATTGGAGTTTTGGGTTTCTTCATGGTCTGCAAGTTATTGGAGCTGAAAGCATATTGGAACAAAAGGGGTTTTCGTACTGGTTATGTATGATATTGTCTAAAGATTCAATGAGGGATTTCACAAGGTTCTTGGGCTCAATCTGCTTGGTATATCAGTCGCAGGTAGTGTTCTTATCTATGTGGGTATTTCAGCTCGGTATCTCATAAATTCCTGGAACTAAGGGATGCCTTAGAACCTTGAATGATATGAGTGTTTCATGGTTGTTCAAGTATCAGTATGGTATTCTTTAGTCAGCGTGAAGGGTGGTGCAGAGTGGATGAAGTAAATCGATTAATACGGGGTTCGTCTAGGTGTTATTATGGGAGTCTACAGTTGGGTAGTTGTTCAGAGAAAAAGATACTACAAGGCTGCTTTTTTCAGAGGGAAAGTAGTGTGGTTTTCTAAGCAGATATGTGTCTGGCGTACCACATATTTTCTGCTGGAATGGATCTGCGAGAACAAGGAGTTACTTGTTCAAAGCGGAGTTTGGCTGAATAGATGGCGGTTCAAATCGAGACTGATTCAGGATGGAAACATGTATGTTTCGAGTTTTCTGCATGGGATTTAGTAGTAATTTGTTATGGCTTCTCAAGACATATGAGGGGGAAAAAATGGGTCTACACGGTATCACGGTTGTAGAGGTAATGATTTGTTTGAGAAGAGGTTGCGTCGAAAGTCTTCTTAGCTAGTTGAGCTAAACGTCGGGTTCTGTTGGCAACAACAGCGGTTCAGAGTGATGTTCAAGATAAGATGTTCATTCATGTCATTACAAAGAAAATTCGCAGAAAGTTGGTACATGATGTTGAGGTTGGTTAGGATGGAGTTAAAGGGCTTCTGGTTTGAAGTAATAGTGATTCAGGTTCCGCAAGAGCTTCAAGTTAGCATCGACATCAGCTGAAAATTCTGGAGAAGAAGAATCAGTAGATTTGTAGTCACGATCACATCACTATTTTCAAGGGCGACGAATCAGAGATGATGCTGAAAGTTAGGCAGCGTCTGAGAAAGAAGCAGATGATGTTCATTTGTGGTAGAAAAATACGACATCAGAGAGAAAGGAAGAAACATTCACAAAAGGATCTAAATGCACGTGATGGTTTCAAGTTTGGGAAATGATGATGAGAGACTTGTAAGGGATGCAGCGGTATTTGCAAGAAAGGGAAGACCCGCGTAAGCTGCAACAAGAACAACTGCACAAGTGGGCGTGTTCGTGATCAGCAATGTTGGAGATTGATTTGAGTCATTTGGGATGAGGATATCTCAAGGGAAGACAGACTCACATTAAGGCAAAGCTAGGCTTAAGGAGAAGGAATCAAAGGTCATCAATCTCATAGGGACTGAAGGTTTTTCAAAGATCATAAGGAATGCAGGTTATCTTTACGAAAGATGATCAACGGATCTTGCAGCTGCACAAGTTGGTTGTCAGTGTGGCAACAAAGTGAAGACACAAGTGTGGTTATGTTTCGGGTCTAATCAAGTCAGTCTCATTGAGTGCATAAGAGGCAGGGTTTCTGGCAGGTTAAAAGAAGGTCAGAAGAGTCACCAAGTTAGTGTGGCTAATATAGGTTGTACCTCCATGAAGAAGCAACTAGAGCAAGGGAAAAGTGTGTAAAATCCTACACAAGTATATGTTGGAGCAACTGGCTATTTGTGGTAACAACATGTAGCAGCTTTAGTGAGGTCGTGTGAGTGATATGAGAAACCTAAGGGAAAAGGTGATTCAAGGTTAGACTTAGCTTGAAGATTCTTGTCAAAAGGCAAAGGAAAATGAGCAGGCAGAATCGAGTTGAACAGGTTGTTACGACTGATTGTAATTCTGAGAGTAAAATGTATGAGACAACAGTCATCAACACTTGTTCAAGAAGCAGAAAGTCGCTACCACAACTAGCAGATGGGTGTGTGAGTTATACCTTAGAGGAATCGTCATGGAAGTCTGAGCCAGAAGTTCCATATGAATAGACTCAAAGGAGAAGTAAGGGACGACGGTCTGGTGTCACGACCACATGTGTCAAGGTGGAGCTCTCGGACAAAAGTCAAAGCTCATAAGCAAAAGGGGAAATTTGCAGACTTGACCAGGTCGGAATTTCATGCTTGAACAGGTAATGGTTAAGGTATAGTTACAGCTGGAGAAACTCGCCAAGAGCTTGAGTTTGACACAAGGAAAAGTTGTAAGGGATTATCTCAAGAACATCACAGGCGTGGATGATGTGAGATATGTTTAAGAGGCCGACATGAACCACAAGCAGTTGCAGAAACTTGGTTATTCCCAGAGACATGGTACTTCTAAAGGTTATTTGATTCAGGTGGAGCCACTAAGATTATATGAGGACTGATGCATCATAGATATATATAATCTGATTCCAGGTGAAGTGAGTCACAAGTTTTCTATTTTAGAAGATGTCTTAATTGGTTCAGCTGAAGGCTAAAAGTTTCGGTTAGCAACTTGGTCAGCTTAAGGAGCAAGAGCTGTGAAGATGAATGAGGGTAGATGAAGCAAAGTAAGAAGTTGTTTGAAGACATTGCAGGAACTGCACAGTTGCAGGGATTGCAGGGACTTATCTTACAGTTTGTCATCTCAGGAAGGGTAATATTTGTTCTCCACAAGCATGCTCATTTCAAGCTCAAGTCATGGAACTGAAAGAAGCTTCATCAAGGTCTAAATGCAAGGAAAAATCGATTGCATTTAAAGAAAAGAACATATGGAGTTCTGGATATATGTTCGCATCACAGTGGAATACTGAGACAGTTTTCTCAGTAAAGTTTATTAGATAATGGTTAGATACTCAATGATGGCCATGTACTCATCAGGCTAATGGCGGGTTCAATGACTAACAGGTGTGTTCAAGTCGTTGATGCTGATGCACATGTTTTGGTTTTGGAGACATATCAGTACAAGAAGGGTATTGAGAGAATGGATTCACAGATGAGTAAAGGCGGGATATTAAGGGTTCTAGATAAGATATCACATGCAGCTCGTGAAGGAGAGCCAAGGCATATCAAGGTCTAGATGGTATGAGGCTCAGTTCATTCAACTAGCAGTGGGGCCTAAATCTGTTAGTGGAGGCTCTATTGTTGCAGAACAGTTTGATCAGATGGTGGAGCAAAGATATTTGTGTCAATAGTCTTCCTAATCATGTGGTTTTAGGCGGCGTGTCTTACTAAGTGTGCAGCGGTACAAAGTGATGCTCAAGTGCAGTTTGTTCAAGGACATCAAGGGTAAGTCAAAGACTGTTTCAGAGATATGGAGCATGAGTGACTTCAAGGTTTTACGGCTGATTCAAGGAGAATTATGTGGTAGCAATTTCTGTTAACAACATGAAGGTGAACCAAGGTTATGTCGAAAGTCTGTCCAGCAATGATGGTTGGATGGCGTGTCATGTTCAGAGTAACAGCGGTACAATAAGACTAACATGTTTAAGAAAGAGTCGAATCAAGGATTGTTACAGTGTGGAGCATGTATGATTTTGAGGTAGCTACATGAAATTCAGGTAATTTGATTCAAGGCTCAATGTACATGAGTGGAATCGAAAGGCCAAGGAGGAAATTAACTTGCGGAAAGATGTCCAGGTTTCTGTTCAAGCACTTGAACAGGTTCGTGATTTTGACAGCAAGGTTGTGTTGTTGATAAGTTTACGAATAAAAACAAGATATGAAGAAATACGACGTCAATGAGGAGTTGAGCTTGACACTTGGAGTGTAGCAGGTGGGTTCGCAACTCAAGATAACAGGTGGAGGTGATGGAAATTCAGAATGGCAATGGGATTGTCACATACCCTTCATCAGAGGTGTTGTTTATTTTTATTGATGGGGCTAAGTGGATTTAAGTGTTTAATATACTTATGCAGTTGTGGTGTATAAGTGTAAGCTTATGCAGGTTTAAAGAAGATCATGAAGGGACTTCAAGCTTGGCTCAAGATGGAGCTGAGAGAAGTGAGAAGAGATAAGAGATAAGAGAAGACAAGGAGATGCAGAAGATGAGAAGGCTTGCTCAAGCATCAGGAGATGTCGGCACAAAGGAAGGGTTATAGATTTGGACCAAACAGGTGGAGTTTTGTGAGGCTTGGTTATGCCCATCAGACATGTTCATATTGGGTCGATTTACACAAGTAACGCGCGGACAACTTATGGGCCTAATCAACGAAGCCCATTAGATTAAGTGTTGACATAATAAAGAAAGAGAGACCATGACAGGGATCTCTAAGCCAAGCCTCTGGGAGGCAGAAGTCTTAAGCTTCCAGGGACGGCTTCCATGGCGTCTCTTAGACAGATAGAGTAAGCTAGAGATGATATGTTGTTCTAGACTTAGCTCTTAGCCATGTACTTCTCTTGTATCTCGTTTATACTCTCTAGGGTTTGTATATTCAGGACATAGAGAGTAATGATCTTGTAAACCACATCGGAGGTGGTTTCCGATACTTCATAGTGGATGTTGTGGATCTCTAAATCCACACCAGATGTAGCGGTGCGGCCGTCAACTGGGTGAAAAATTCTTGAGTCATGAACAAGAATATATGTGAATCATATGAGTAGACTAGGGACAAAGGTAATTATGTAACAAAGTGGTATTAAAGCTTACTAGTGTGATTGCTTGCTTGGTAAAAAACACTACAATAGGAATATTATTATCTGTTAAAAACTAATAACCGAGCTTAAACCAAAAATTTGAGTTTAGTTTGGTTCAGCATATTTGATGTAGTAATAAAAAGTAGATCTAGTTTTCATCAAAATGATCCTAACTCCAATGGTACCTTCTACAAGACCTCAAATTGTGTGTATGGGCAGACACCGAGGAAGACATTCAATAAAAGTGAACGATAAAATTTGTACCGGTATGAAGACCTAGGAAGACAACCTACAGATCAACCAGTATCATCAATCGCTCTAATCTCATAGTTCAACCCAGCAATTAGACAAATAAAGAATTTTTTTTATTTAGAATATACAATTAAAGAATTTATCAAGAGAACAATCTCCTTTTTTGTTCTTTTGCAGGCCGAATAACCATATTATTACCTCAAAAATGCTTTATTACAGTCAGAATTCAAAGAAAAGAATCAAACTCTTTGACCTAAAAAAAAAAAGAACAATCAAACTCTAAACATTGAGAGTACGAGGAGTTGAGTTGAGTTGGCTCCAAATGGTCGAACCACCATCACCAAATATTCAATATCAACAATGTTCCTAACTAATTCACAAATTTTAATTGTTTATTAAATCCAACATCTATCTGTAACACTAGTTTTAAGAACAATAGAAAGAAAAGTGAATTCGAATGCCGCCTGTGAATAAAAAAAGAGAAATGGTTTGTATATGGGTCAATTAAACCCCCTACTTACGTGGATAATATTTTTTAACAATATGTTTTGATGTCAATCCTTTTTGAAGACTATATTTTTCTTTTGTTGAAAAACTTTTGAAAATTATCTCAGAAATCAAACTTATAGAAGGGGGGGAGGAGAATTTCATTTCTTCAACTTCGATATACCTTCTTAAAAACTCTTATGTATTATATATAACCTTGTTTTGGTTAAAATATGAAATTGATGATCCTGATTATTCGTTAAATTTGTTTTTTTGTTGAACTTGTTTCCAGTTATAATGCTGCAAATGCTTTTATAACTTTAAATTAGATTATATAATCGTCTTTTTGAATTTTAAGATTATAAATACTCTATAATCTTCAAATATCATCGTTCAGATAATTTTTTTTTGTATTTTTCCTTTGGTAGCCAACCCACACAAAAACCCCCTCCAAAAGGAGAAAGGAATGACAACAATGTATTTGTTCAACTGGTACAAATGTCTAGAAGAAAAGAAAAAAACAGTTGGGGCAGGCTTGAATATTTGTAAATTCTGACCCATCCCTCCAAATTTAGGTTAGACTTTGAAACGATAATATTAGCAAAAATAAAGACATTTCCAAAGGAAAAACGGCGTCGCATAAAAGACTGATATTGGACCAGACATTTATCAAATTTATTAATTAAGTAAACGAAGAAGTAACATTATCCATTTATTAATCAATCTACTAAAAGAAGAAGAAACAATTATCAATTTATAATTTATTAAAAAGGAAAAAATATCTTATCAAAAATATTATATGTAAATAAGTTATAGTTGTCGTGTTATTTATCATTTGTGACGTTAAAAATATTTGAATATTGAGATATTCATTAAAGATAATAATTTTAAATCAGTTTTCAGTATTTATTCATAATATTTTATTTAAACATAGTAATATATTTTATTTTTAGTTATTCCAAAATCTGTTGAAAAAGTTATTAAAATTTTTTAAACAAAATTCAAATCATTTTACAGAATAATGAATTAAAAATTAATTAATAATATAATAGTATTAAAAATTGATATTCATGTAGTCATAATCCACTCTATTAAGATAAAAATAATACGTGAAACTAAATTTGAAAATGTCATATTAAAATAATAAACTAAATCTATTTTATGTTCATAAATATGAAAATAAATTCATTCAAATCGGACATAAATTAATTATTATCAATCCATAGCATGCTAAAATAATTAAACTATATAAAACATTTATACAAAAAAATAGTTGACATATCTTAATCTTTTACCTATGTAACTAGATATTTTCTTTTTCAAAAAGACTAAATAATATATTTCAATATATATTTTTATCAATGAATTGATCAATGAAAGATAAAAAGAACAAACAATTATTAGGTAAGCCTTTTAAAAAAGAAAAATATTAGGTAAACAAGTAATTGCTTCTAGTTGCCGTGTGTATGGTACGATTAGTAAAGACATATCATTATTTTTTAATACGGAGACATGCAAATTGACCAAAGAATATAAAAGTCAAATGAAGGAAGATGTTTTTGCCTTTTTATAAGAAAAAGACATATGAAGGCCATCCTATCCTTCAAATCTTATACAACCAATCCATCATCCATTGTATATATATATATATATATATATATATATATACAGACCCTTGCTTGTTCCATTTCATAGCCAATTGGTACTTGTTTACATAATTATAGAATACAAAAGAATTGGAGATGATGAGGTTCTTGTTCCTTGCCTTGACTTTGGTCTTCATGGTGGCTTTTGGGGAAGCAGTTGGTGATAGAATGAGATGGACCAGAAAGGAGTTGGTGGAGATAGCTGGCTACGGCGAACTCAAACTCTCCTCCGTCATCCTCACCGCCTCTCTACTCTCTTCCTCCTCCCACCCTATCTCTGGTACGTATTGAAAACTAGTTCATGTCCCTTGTACAGGTCTCTAACACATCATCATGCAGGTGCTACCGTTGGGATCATGTGCCATACTGGACATAGGGGGAGATCCAAAGTGATCAAAGCTGTCACAAATGAGTTTGGGCAATTCACCATTGATCTTCCTTCTCATCTACATGCAATTCCTGACCTAGACAAGGCTTGTTCCATTAAACCACTCTCTGTTCCTAAACCGTACCGATGCTCTCCCAACATTCACAGAGGTATCAAACTCGTTTCTTCCTCCAACGGCTTGCGATTCTACACAGCAGGCAACATCACCTTACACAAGAGTACCATGTAATAGATATTCCTTTCTGTTTTCTTTTTTTCTATATAGTTCCTTCTCACTTCTTGAGAGAAAGAGAAACAGTCTTTGTATATAATGTCTCTTCTTATTTTCTGTAAAAAAAGATAGATACAATTAATGTTTCCTTCATGCTCAGATCTTTTTCCCACTATAGAGAACATCCTGTGTTCCCCTGTTACTTTTTTTTTTTTGTTGAGAAGACTCTGATTTACTTTTTTAGGTTATCATGGTAATTGCTAATTACTCATTGTAAGTTTTAAAGACAAGTCTTGTTTCAACATCTAGGAACATGGTTTTACAATCCAAACAATATAACACACACACACGTTTCTTCTTTAGTTGAAGCTTTAGTTCCACGTTCTTATAAACCCACCAAACACTCCATATGTACACCTAAATAAACACTTCATTCCCAAGCTTCTTCTTCTTCTTCCTCTACTTGACAGGATCTTTCTTCAACGTGAATTGTGTACACGGCTGCACCAACGTAAGCATAGTAGACATATATAAGTATCAACTTTATCCTCACGTTTTGACTTTTTATGTTTCTCAAAAGATGAGAGACAAAAAAAATGATGAGCAAACCTTCTAGGTAAGTTTGACTTTCTACATTGTTTAGACTCTTCATTCAACAAGGCCAATGCGTTTTCCTTCTCTCTGGCCGCAGCTTCCCTCTTTGCCTTCTTTGTCTCCACTTCAATGGCTTTGGTTAGTGCATCCACTTTCTTCAACAACATCTGAGTTGAGTACAAAGGCATGTTAACTTGTTAAGCAAGGTTTCATATAACAAGAAAAAGATTGCAGCTTACCTTGATTTCTTCATTTTTGGCATTTATAGTACCCTCTTTACTCTCACAAATCTTCCTTAGAGCAATGACTTCCTTCTGAAGTCTGTCGTACAAAAACCCTGAAACCATATCTTCTTCTTTATCTTTACTTGTGAGGCTATCTTCCTCATGCTGATCAGTTAATCCGTTTGCTGAAATCTTTGTGTTCTCTTTTCCATCAGTTTCTGCAGCTCTGTTGATCGGCTGATTCAACGCATGGATTCTGCCTGTAACTGAGCCTCGTGGCTGAGAGGTAGACCTTTTCTTTGATCCACCACCACCACTCGTCAAGAATCCTAAAATCTTGCCAGATTTTTCAGTCTTTGTAGTTGTTGTAGAGATAGAAAACGTGTTTGGACCCTTCAAGCCATCTTCTATTGTTTTCAGCCTCAGCTTCAACCTCTCCTGTATAGATTACTTAGAAGCATTAGAAAGCACACTTTCTTGCAACGCAAGATTTTAAAAATATAACCAACCACCTTTAGCTGTGATTCAGCCTTAGCTGTTCTCTCTGAAACAGCTAGCTTATCTTTCAGTTTCTGCATTTCTCCCTACACACAAGACACAAAACAATACTCAGTTTCCATCATATGAACCAGACAAACGTGTATTTGGTTGTGTAAGTGAAGAGTAGTTACATGGAGAAGCCTTCTCTCTTCAAGCCATTGCTTTACAGGCATCACTCTATCATTCTCATCTTTCCACTCGTTAGCAACGGCAAGAGCCACTCTACTTGCTGACACTTTGACTCTGGCCAGCTCTCTCTCCAATGTTCTTTTCTCTTCCTGTTCATGTTGAAAAGAAAATCTTGTGAGTTTCTTGAAAACAAATGTGAGAATTTGAATACAAGGGGGCACTTGCATTGAGCTGAGAGATTTGGCGGCGATAGTCTCGAACTGCATTTGCAGCTGTGCCTCCTGCCAAGATTGCTTCCTCCAACTCTCCAATGGTTTGAGAGAGCTTCTCAATCTCCAACACTTTCTGGCGGTTTATTTTCTCAAGAAACTTGTACTCTTCCTGCAAAGTTTTCTTTGCTTTTATAGCCACAGGTTTATATATTTCTATGAATGCTCAGTTTTTTCTTCTAAGAGGGTAACCTGGCAGATCTCAATCTGTCTTCTAAGTTCAAAGTTGTGGTTCTGAACTTCCTCAACAATCAAAGCACGTTCAAGTGCACTTTTCAAGATTCTCTCTGCTTCAAGAAGTGCTGATTCTTTTGATTTTGTTAGCCGTTCCAACGCTTTCTTGTCTTCTTGAAGTGCAGAGATCTGTGAAACAGACAAGAAAACTATAGTCGAGACATGATGCTTGTAACACACAAGAAGAAAGGTGGTGACAGGTTTAAAATCAAGACCTGATGCTTTTGGAACTTGATCTGAGCTTCGAGAGGTGCAATAACGGACTCGAGGGCTAGAGAATCATCTTCCTGTTGGTGAGTGTAAACCCTCCTCAGTGCTTCTTCTGCAGCTTCCTGTGCAGCCAATGCATCTTCCTTCTCTTCTTCTAGCGTCTTCATCTCCACCTCCTGCTCTTCCATGACACAATCTTAACTTAGTTTTTCCGTTCATTCTGAATCTATTTCTAAATGTTTTGACATGAGTTCCATCATAAAGATTATATAGTCTTTGAGAAAAAACGCACCTTCTGTTCAACAAGATTCTTAGAGACTTCAAGTCCCTCCTCCAACTTCTTCACGTTTTCTCTAAGCTGAAACAAAACCAAGTAGTATCATCAGAGCTCAAGAAAGATGTTGAATATGAAAAACATAACACTGATCAAGAAAGCTTGTAGGTAAGACAGAGTAGAACAACTAGTTAAAACTTTTTAAGGATGATCATGAACATAGATGATGATCTACAAATGAAAAATGATCATGTTTATGATAACATACCTCCTCAAATACTCTGTTTTTGAGCTCTTCATTTGTTCTCAAAGCCTCAATTTCAGCTTTGGCAGCCAAAAGCTCCTTCTCCTTTTCTGTTGAGAGAAATGAAAAGAAAGCAACACACACCTCAAAACGTTAAGCAAGTACTCAGAAGGACTGATGAATAAAAACCATAGAAGAAAAGAGGAACCTTTAAGCTGGCTTTGCAGAGAAGAGGTGTTTGATGCAAAAGGGTTTTCTCCTGCAGTCATTTTTTATTTTCAAAGGCTCTTCCTTCTTTGTTTGCAGTGTAGATATGAGTTTTGGTCTAAGAAGTTAAAGGAATGATACAGAGGAGTTAATATTTATACACACAAGCTTTTATAGAGACAGAGAGAGACCATTCCTTAAAGGAATTGATGTTTAACAAGAGAGAGAGAGAAAGTTAAACTTACTTACTCTCTTTTCCCCATTCTCAAGCAACCGTCTCTGTTTCAAACCATTGACAGTAACCAACCCTTCCCTCTACTTGTCTCTCTCTTTCACTACCCATTTCATTTCTTTTTTTTTTTGGCAACACCCATTTCATTCCATTAATTTCAATTCTAAAATGTTTTCCAGTTTATTTTTATTTGACTATCTCTTTCAGTTATGTAGATTTTTTTCACTATGATTTACATGGTCAAGTAAATGAAAGGTTATAAGTTACTGTCCTTAAGATTTTGTTCATCATCAAAGTTACCGGCTCCCGCATATTTTTCATGTTCGAAACGTTAACTAATGAATTTTATTTTAGCTAGAGGCACAAGCTGTGAAAATAAAATAAAATAAATTATTAGCAGGGATATGGTTCTAGCTACCTCAAATGGAAATTTATAAATAAAATAAATGTGTAAAGGAAGAGAAGCAGAGAATAATCCAAAAGGAGTTGGAAGGAGAGGCAGCATATGACAGATATAAAGACACTAATCATAAGGATAAAGATAATTAAAATGATTGGAGTGTTTTCGTTTGGTGAAACCCTTTCTTTCTTTCTTTCAGTTTTCTTTTCAATAAATAAAAATCATATTCTCTTGTATCCTTTTGTCTTTATTAGTTTGATAAGGTTATGAATGTAGGTAACAACGGATAACAATTATGATAATTTTGAATGAAAAAGTATATATTATCCTAGTGAGTTTATAGTTTGATTGCTAGAAAGAATGAGACGAGTTGAAACTTGGAAGAAGGAAAGCAAAAGGATGATAAGGTGTTGCCTCAGCAATTAATAGCTTAACCGCAAAATATTGCACAAACCAAGGTTTCTTTGTATTAGTGGAAGTCACTCAATATCAATCTTTGAATTAAAAAGGATTTTCAATCTCTTTCCTTCTTTGCTTCCAAGTCTTATGGTTTAGTTATTAACTTATTAGATGAAACAATGATAGGAGGATTAGACAAACAACACTTAGCAAGAATTATATGCATTTGTTATTATTATAAAAAGAACTAAAGGCAATAAAGGAAGCTTGAACCTTATAAAAGTAAAAGCATAAAAATGGAGGTGATGACCTGTACTTGTTCAACCATTGGTTTTGTGGGTTGGTGAATTCTTTTTAAGGCTTATCAGACAGAACAGAACCCAATCTGATCTGTAGATTTTGTCTTCAAGTTTTTACTTCACAAACTTTTGGTTCAGCCGCCAGTTGACTCAAACCAGTTATTACATAAGATTAGAACAATGAACTAGTTAATGCTTTGGTATATAACATATATTTCACTAGTAGCACCCACACCAACAGCAAATACAGAAGAAAAACAACTACCACAGAGGTTTGGTTTGTAGGCCAATACATATATGATACTGTGTTTCAAAAAAAAAAATATATGATATATATAACTAGTTGACTTATATAAAGTTTGTGTTACAATTAAAAACATCATTGCACATCCCCAGAATTTACAGGCAACAGATGTATGTGTGTTGTGCCATGTCCTACGCAATCTGGTTTGGGTTTGGCTCTCATGCAGAACATGTAGCCATGGTCTCCTCTTCCAGAAGAGGTAGAGTGCCCCTTCACTCCACTCCTAGTTTGTAGTTTTTGTCGTAATCTTTAAGCATCTCACTCGCTGCAACGCTGCAAACGCTGCGGATGAGCTGTTTGGCCAGCCCATGAACCCCAGCCATCATCATTCTGACCCTCCACTTCCCTAACACCTCGTGTCTCTCCACTCTCTCTGCTTCCTAGCATGCTATCATGTTCACTGTGTTGCTCCGTTCGTTGATCCTCTGCTATCATTCCGTGGCCGAGCTGCATCTATTGACTCTAACATCGCTGTGTAGTTATCCAGCGTCTCCACAAACCGGACAGGAAAGGCGAGGTGTGTGTGTTGGACTCTTGCTCAACTAGCGTTACTAGTTTCGGTGACAGGCTCTTGATCAGATGAAGCAGCCTGTCTCTGTGATTTAAACACTCACGTTCTCATCAGGCATGTGGTGCAACACGTAAGGGAAGTTCACAACGACAACAAAGCCAGCTTCCACCCCTAGGTGCTCATGCTGCCACCTTGCACCCGGACATGAATGCATCGTGAAACTCAACGGGACACCACATGACCGCGCCATGCTTAAGAGCTTCTCACCTACCAAGCTGAGTCCTCCCCCACGGGCATAGTTGGACTGTGAATCATCCACACCCGTGACACGCAGCAATGGCGGTCGACCGGGGCGTTTTCAAGCTCCTGGATGAGAAACATGTATGTGATCCCTGTGCAATCTGGAAATCTATAATATGGACTTTGGTTCACCAGCCACTGCTTCTAAGATGGCAGCATTTGCAGATGTGTATGCGAACTTCCAATAAGGGCAGATCTCACAGAGAAACTCCCATGTAAGACATCAGTTCTCTTCCCCTTGGTTCATTGCACTTCAAGGCTCTGTATATATATTCCCACCAGTTCCTCAGACCTCGCTCTAAGCCCTTCTGCTATTAAGCACCTAGCCGTGGACCGGACTACCTGATGTTGAAGTTGAGGTATCTGAGAAGGTAAAAGGATAGAGGAGTATTGGGTTTAAGAGGATGAGGAGAAGAGAAAAGATTGAAGTGTGTTTCGACCATTGTCCTTACAGGGCCGTACAGCATCGTACTGGTCACATGCCGTACAGCCGTACTGGTCGTACATGCCTACAGGCCGTACTGGTCGTACAGCCGTACGGCCGTACATGCCGTACATGCACAGGCCGTACATGCCGTACAGATCATGGTCGAACCAAAACACTCGACCAAAGGTAAAACTTCATCCGGATAAAACAAAAAAGTAACCAGGGACGCTTACCGTGCCTTCCCTTGGTCTATCCGGTAAAAGGAGTGTGGATAAGGCACAGACAGGATGGAAAGTGATCAGCATCTTCCCAAAGATTAATTTAAGAAATATGATCCGAGCCAGAACTGAGTTGATTCGACATGACCGGCATGATTCACTGCTTTCTCAGTATCACCTCTCTCTCTCTCGTGCAGAGTAACCAAGGGAAGCTTGTTAACATGTCATGATTATTGATTGAAATAGGACTTGGTACATAACAATCAAATTTGATTATGAAGTAATCTTACCGGATATGCAGAAAAAAATCCGGTTAAATATATGTAAGTTGGGGTTTGTAATTATTTTTAAATGTAATATCTTAAAACGAGTAGCATGGTATTTTTTTAGTTTCTAGTATTTATGATATAAGTATTGATATTCCAATATTTAAAGTTGTATCCAGTTGTTTAACTTATAACTGGTTATATTTGAATCACTAAGTTATCTGTAATAAATTGCATGTAAAAAAACTTCATTACGTTGTCCGGATAAATAATAAATAATCCAGTGAAATGAAAAACTTTCTAACAATGGTTGTTTATAGACCTAATTCTTATATATTAGATTGTTAATATTAGTGATATACGGCAAATATCTGGTTAAATATATATAAGATGGATTTGTAGTTATTCTGTAAATCTTATGCATTTATTCATGAGACATAAAACATATTTACTTTTGTAGTATTTAAGATATAATGTTGAATATCCAGATATTTGTTCTTATCCGGTTAGTTCTTCCACAAAGACGGCTGCAAAAGATAACCCTTTCTTCCTCCTTCTAGCACTTGAAGCTAGATCTAGACAAGTTGATGGAAGACTTATGTAAGTAGTACAAAAACAGCATCAAAAAATCCAAAAATGATTCAGACTCCACCACGAGCTTCCATAGTTAAGGCCCATATGACATGAACAATAAATATAAAATGAGAAGAAGGAAGACAAGGTTTCAAGAGTACACGGTAGAGACAGAGGCCTACAATGATGATGGCAGTGGAGGCCGAGGCTTACGGGAATACGACAGCAGGCAGAACGTAGGCTTACGGGAACACGATGACGGAGCGGAGGCGATGAAATACTTATATTCTTCACATGTATAGAGAGATGAATCAAGTAATATATGTCACTTGAAACAAGAAAAAAATACTAAAAACATAATTTTCATTAAAGAATAGAATGAAACAAGAATAATGGTACTTTAGGGGTGATGAAACAAAATGAAAACTCTAGACACACTCTGCAAAAACAAGAAGATTTATAGCTTCTCCATCCCTGAAAAGATCATTCGACATCTAAAATAGAAATGAATCTACAATAGGAGAGAGAGATTAGATTCTACAAGTAGAACTTGATTCGCTCAGGCCCCTACCCTAACCTAATGCGACACCGGATTCAGACCGCAGGGAATCGTAGCATGGGGGCGGGGGCGTCTAATCTTTTTGCTGCCGCAGGTGGCTAATCGTAGTATTGAAAGAAAAGCAGTGGTTCCTTCACTTCTATTAAGGATATTTTAGGGCTTTAGAACCCTACTGATTGAGGATTCCCAATGTGATGAAAGCTAAATTAAAGCTTCCTTCTGTCATGCCATGCCCTTTTTGCTATTTTTTGTAAGAGCTTCCGACAGCTTGACAGACTGTAAAATCATTGCACTTCCTTCTCACGATGGATGGTACCAGGAGAGCTAGGGCACGTGAAGGGAATACCCATTAGATCCATGTTCCTGAACAGTCTCAGAGAAGGCCACCAGCACCCGTCTTAATAAATGAGGATCTTTCCGAGAAACTTCCATTTGATTTTCTAGCTCCAAGAGCTACTTTAATGTCTTGTCCCGATAAAGTCTTTCGGATTTAATAAAGCGAGCGCCACTCTGAATCCACAAAATGTTTGTATGTGCAACATGAAACACAATATAGTATTGTGTCAAAAAACCACAATATTATTTTGAGAAAAAAGAAACACAATAGTACTATAGAAAAAATTAAGAGACAATGAGAATGATAACACTTTTGTTTCATTAAAGAATCACTACAACAAATATGGGTATTGATAGCACATTACGATAGCTCATTTTTCGTAACAGCTATTAAAAGGTAGTTGGAAGTCTGGATAACAATCTTATAACATTTTAATTATGCTATGCCCAAAAATCAGAAAATGAAAAATTAAAGACTCACAAATCACCCTAGTTTTTACAATTAACGCCAACCACTTAAGAAAAAAAAGGCGAGTTTGCGGCCATTTACCAAAGCAATATCTTTCTTAGCATTAAAAAAACTTTTTTTTCCCTCGTCATCTTCCTCTCGAGCTATGCTCTCTCTACCCTCCCAGAATCGATTTCTCTTGTCTCACCATTCGTAATCACTATTTTGGCCGGCCGTCATCGGTAGAAGGTCTCGCACTCCTCACCTCCGATTTCAATTCCAAATCTACACTTAAAAGTGAGTTCTTACCGTCGATAGATTCATGTGTAGTGATAATTTAGGTTTTTGATCTTTTTAATTGTTGTGATTAGTTATGTTGTCGATGTTCTCTATGAATCTCCCATGTGTTCATCTTGTTTCACCATCGATTAGGTTTGTCTAATCATGTAGTTTCGAAGCTTGTCACAGTTTTGATAATTGATTCTCAGATTCGTACTTTTGTATTTGTAGACTTCTAGGTCGGCTTCTTTGTCTTCGTCGTCATTGGTTACAGCTCTTTTCCAGATCAAGCAATATTGTTCTACCGAAGGTATGCAAGATCGAAATCTCTTCTTCTTCTCTCTTGTCTCCTTTTCCTTTCATACTACTGTTAAAATGGTTTTTATGTTGTCTTGAAGTTACTTGACGTTGTTGTTGTTGACATAAAATGTCAAGTCTGTTTCTTTTAAGTTGAAATGTTTAGTTTACTTAGTTCATGTTTAGAGATTGTCTCAAATGTATAATTTTTATTAACCTTATATGTTCTTTGTAACTATTACTCTATTGTGCTTTAACTTGTTTCCAGATTAGATAAGTGATTGCTTAGGGTTTTGTTTGATCTTCCATCCTTGTCTTCTGTTTGGCTTACACTCGGGTGGTTTGTTTTATGTTGTTTGTTTTGGTTTCGGATATTGAGGACTGCAAACAATGTTGGACAAGTCATGGGTGCATTTATGCAGGTATATTCATTACTTGTGTGTTCAGTTTATGAATTTGAAGCATTCTTGTCATTAACTTTTTTCGTTTGATTTACATGAACTTAAGACTCGATTATGCATATGAGAGAGATGCTCGGGATTTTGTTAATGTTGTTAGTGCTAAGTTAGGAGTTAATGGTAAGATAGTATGGTCCATGCGCCCGATGCCGCAATCTAGATCGCCATACAAGTGAGGAGGTTGTCTCTCATTTGGTTATAAATGGAATGGATGACGCTTACAAGGTAAGCACGGATTGGTTTCACCATGGAGAAGGTGACTATGTTCTTGTAGTGGCTGGTAAAGATAGATTGTGGAATGCTGAGATCCTTAGTTTATATGAAGCAGCAAAATGTCGAGATGAAGATTTAGCCATTAGGGGCACTCAGTTAAGTGACTCAACTGAGGGTGAGGACAAGAAAGAAGATGAGTTTTGGCAAAACTAGCAGAGGCTGGAAACCCCATTGTATCCGACGTGTGAGAGTCATAGCAAGCTATCAGCTGTAGTTTCATTGTTTAGGATTAAGTCTCGGAATGGGTGGTCAGACAAGAGCTTTGATGACTTACTGCAAACATTGCCAGACATGTTAGCCGAAGACAATGTGCTGCAAACATCAACTTATGATGTCAAGAGTTTTTGAAAACTTTTGATATGGGTATGAAAAGATTCATGCTTGCGTGAACGACTGCTGCTTATTTAGAAAGAAGCTGAAAAAGGCAGAGAGTTACCCTAAATGCAAGGCGTCTAGATGGAAGACCAACATGCACACTGGTGAATTCAGAAAGGGTGTTCCACAGAAGGTTTTGAGATACTTTTCCTTAATACCTCGTCTGAAAAGGATGTTCAGATCAGAGCAACTTGCAAAGGAATTGAGATGGCATTTCAATAACAAGAGCAAAGATGGGAAACTGCGCCATCCAGTAGACTTTGTTACATGGAAGTCAATGGATGACAAGTATCTATCGTTCGCAGCGGAGGAGAGGAACTTGCGACTAGGGCTTTCAACTGATGGTTTAATCCGTTCAGTATGAAGAACAGCCGCTACAGTTGTTGGCCAGTGTTATTGGTTAATTACAACATGGCTCCTGACCTATGTATGAAGGAGGATAACATCATGCTCAGTCTGCTGATTCCAGGACCGCATCAACCGGGTAATAGTATAGATGTATACTTAGAACCTCTTATAGAAGATTTAAATCAGTTGTGGTGCATAGGGGAGTTAACTTATGATGCTGTTAGTAAGACAACTTTTACGCTTAGGGCAATGCTTCTTTGGACTATTAGTGATTTCCCAGCATATGGGAATCTTGCTGGTTGTAAAGTCAAGGGTAAAATGGGTTGTCCTATATGCGGGAAGCACACAGATAGTTTATGGCTGAAGAATAGCAGAAAATTTGTATTTATGTGCCACAGAAAGAGTTTGCCTCCCTTACATAGTTTCAGAGGAAAGAAGATTTGGTTTGATGGGAAAACTGAACATGGTACAAAGGGAAGGATACTCACGGGAAGAAATGTTTCATTTCAGCTGAGAAATTACAAGAATGATTTTGGTAATAGACTTGTTTAGATAGTTTTTAGATTTTAGCTTTTAATTTTTGGTTTTAGTTTTTGGATTTTAGTTTCTGGTTTTTAATTTTTCAGTAGATTTTAAGTTTAGAAAAACACGAATGGCGATTTTGGTTTTTAGCTTTTGATTTTATTTTAACTTTTGGTTTTTTTATTTTATTGTAGTTTAATTTTCTTTAAAATCTGAATGATGATTTTAAGCTTTTAATTTTAATATATTTTATTAATTTTTTAAAGTTGAAATGAAAATGATTTACAAAAAACTAAATTTTATAAAACCAAAAAGAAGATTTCTGAATTTTATTTTTTTCTTTAGATTTGCTTTTATAAAAGTTGATTACTGATTTATTTTAGTTTTTTCCTGTTATTTTAGATTTTTAAACTTATAATTTTTTTTAAAAATACTATAATTACTATGAGAATATATCATAAATTTCTAATAACAGAATACCAATAGATTATTAACAAAACATACAAACTTTACATAAAAGTAAATTTAAATAATTAATTTAATTTTGATGAAGAATTTAAAAGATTGTTCTTAATATAAAGGTAAATTAATTTTGTATTATATATAAACAAATTAGTTTTACTAAAACTTATTTTTTGTAGTATTTATCATTTTTATATATTTTTCTTATGTTAATGCATAAATGTAAGAAAACTCTTAAAAAAAATAAAAATGAAAAAGTATAGTAAGTGATGAAAATGTAGGGAATCTTTTTATAAAAAAAAACTTGACTGTCTAAAACATAGTGATAACTCAGGTGTCCGGAACTTATTTAGAGGTCCGACTATCCCCCGAAAGGGGTCCTGAACCCCAACGGAAGGGATGTTAAATCCGTTGTGGCCACCGCATGTCGAACCCAGGGCGCTACTCACAGCTGTGAGCGCTTTACCACTAGGCTACCATGCGATGGTTTCTAAAACATAGTTTTTTCAAAACCAAAAAAAAACCAAAAACTATTTCAGAATCGGTAAACAATCAACCTCTAAATCATTGTTTTTCTGATTTCAAGTTTGATTTATCATGTGTTGTAGTTCAGTTACAATTCTGACTTATACCCTTCGTAAAATTGTTAATTCAAAACCTAATGGAATATCAAAACATAATCCCTATTTCTCTATAAACACTAACACATCACTTTCGAGAATAACTAAACTTTGTACAATTGTCCAAGAGAAATTTCCCCGAGTCTTGTCAAAACTTATCACTTGCGCTCTTGTTTTCAAATTCACCAAAACTATCTCCAAAACTTCCTCTAATCTTCTAATTATTTCTGGATCTCTGTTAACATACCCAAATGCCTAGTTTTTCTTCTGTATGAGCAGATCGTGTGGTCGGAGACGAACACTTAAAGCCAAGAGAAAGGCCCTATATTAATTTAAGAGCCGTGTGTCACTGTATGAATGCAACAACCAAACAGTCTTTCTCCGTCTCTGAATAAGTCTAACTTCAGACAAGTCAAAATAACTTTTTGAGTGGACAGAATACCAACTATTCTTTGACGATTCACAATCATTTATGATTATCAACCACCATACACAAACTCTCTTTCTCCATCGAAGTATCAGAAAAACTAGAGAACACTCGAGAGAGATCTAGTGATATGGGGTGTGACTCCCATGGCAATCTAACCGATGCTGAGTTCAGCAAACCATTACCCTCCATAGGCATCTACGTAGCTACTGCTTCACTGATCTGTGGAGTCGCCATGTTCACCGATCTTCTTCACGCCTTCCGCCACCGTAAATACTGGTTCCCCTGCAAGTTCTTCTCTCTCAACGCCACCACTCTCACTTTCATCTCCGTCTGCGTCAAACTCTCCTTGGATCTCAACACTCCCATGCCTAGTCGCCAAGACCAGCTCGCCAAACTCAGCAGCAGCGTCTTCTTCTGCGTCGTGATGGCTAACTCCATGCCTTCTCTAGGTTTCATGGTCACTCAAGACCTATTGATGAACCTCGTGGCTCTTGGGATTCTTGTCATCACAGACGTTGTCAACATCTGTATCCAGTTAGGTACAGGTGCCATCTACGTTTTCCCTCAAGAGCATGCTCTCGTTATCGTTCTCATGGTTCTCATGTTTATGATCTTGAGCTTCTCTGCTATTACTATTCCTGCTACAAAGCGTTACTTGGAGCTCAAGTATAAGAAGAAGTACGAGTTCGCTTTGAAGCAGTGTCCTTCTTACGAAGAGAGAAGAAAGGGAGTGCCTAAACTTAGAGAAGATCTGATGAAATTCTGGATGATGGCTCATACTTCTAGCCCTCAGTTCGTAATGGCTCGCTCTGTCACTTGCACCACCTCTGGTTTCCTCTGTTTCTTGAGTGCGGTCACATTGTCTGAAGCCATGGTCAGGTCTTACTTTCTACATCCAAACTCACTTGGGTTCTGTAATGGAGAGTCTGATTACAAATGGTCAACCACTCTGGTTCTAGTCTCTCAAGCAGCTGCAATAGCCATAGGAACCGTTGCTCCAGCGAGCAGATGGTTTAATGCAGTGAACTTGAGGTGTCCGTTCAGAGCAAAGAAAGGTTTGAGAGATGAGTTGAGAGTAGAGAGTTACTGGTTTGAGTGTCTCTCCGAGAAGAAGGAACGTCCCTTGAACCTATGGATGCTCCATGGTCGCCGCGGCAGGAAGCTCGCACACGACGTAAACAGATGGATACTTGATGTCTGCATTGCAACGCAACATGGTTTAGTCTTGGCTAGCAAGTTTCTCCGTTTCGTCACAGTTTACTTTGTGAGTAGAATCTTTCTATGCTGTCTATCTCTCACCTCTGTCTCAAACGCTGAGTCGTCTTCCTCCTCATCAATGAGACGATTTGTTCTACATCTTGAAGGAGAGGAGGAGCTGGTTGATTACATGGCACGGAGCAACCGTGAGGCGACAGAACACTTGATACAAAAGGGTCGGAAACAGCAACCTGTAAACTTGATAGAGCTCTTGGAGGCAACAACTTCAATCTCACAAGGGTTTGAAGGGATTTGGGATTTTGACAGCGACGAGGTTGCTTCACTATCCTCTGGAGAGCCGCCTAACTGCTGGGCGCTTCCGTTAGTAACACTGACGAGTATAGCTGTTGCTCTTCCCAACATAAAGCCTTGCTCTTTGAAGAAGTTAGTGAAGGCTGTAAACGAGGCATTGGTCTATGTGAAGAAGTTTGAAGACGTTTTAGACATTGAAAGAGAGTTAGCTAACAGCAGAAAAGCTGCTGAAGTGGTTTGGTTAGGAGTTGATCTCTACCATAAGTGGTTGAACGTGGATCTTCGAAAACTATCCAAACAACAGAAAAACAACAACACAAGCTCTTAAAGAGATAGTGGTTATAGCAAAGGAAGAGTTTACAGAGTCATGGCAGAAGAACCTGATATATTGCATGAAGCATAAGCCTTCACATTGGCCCATCAAGACTCAAGCAGCAAACTCCATGTACCGAATCAGCCAAACTCTTTTGAGCAAGTACGAGTCAAGCAATATTGGAACAGAGGAGACTCTGTTGAAAGATGTGGAGAGAATGGTATCAGACATAGTATCAGGATGCTTTTGCAACGCGGCACGGGTGATAGGAATGAAGTGTTTGGTGACGGCTGTGGAAGGGAGAGAAGCGTCGGTGAGAGAAGCTGCAATGCATCTAGGGAGAACGGAGAAGGTGCTTGAGATTGTGGACAGGAGATGCATGCCTGCTCTGTCTCATCACAAAGTGGCTAAGATTGATGAGTGGAGAGAGTTTTATAGGACCAATCAATGCATCTCTTTCACTCATCCTTCTTCTCAGTGTACCACCCGTGAACTCATTCTCAACCTTGAGTAACGCTTACATGTCAAGTCTATAAAGAGTTGAGTTACCTTTTTTGTACATATGATAATGAAAGCAATAATATGCTTTATCTGTCGGTTGATGCATAAGTTGTACTGTCAACTTTTCTTTCTTGACAAGCAATAACGACTCTTCCAATGCTTGTATCCTTCTTCTGAATATATTTGCAATAGCAAGTCTCTTATTACCGACGCACAACAAAAGCTGCTTTAGATTTTGATCTGATTTGATTTTGTTTTACAAGGTTTTGAAAGGAATCAGACCAATTTTTTTTTGTGTGTTCTTTTTCAGTTTCTGTTTGGTTATTGGTTCTGAACCGATTGACATTTTTTAAAAACTAATTCAGTTATTGGTTCAATTTGGTTTGGTTATTGGTTTGATTTGATTTGGTAACCGATTAGTTATTTTTATATATTTTTAAACTAAACCGATCTATATCAATATGTTGAACCAAACTAATCAAAATAACCAAAATTATTCAAACTGAACCCAAAGTTAACAGAAAAGAAAATCTAAACTTCCATTCATTTCCATAACAAATTTGAAAAATGGAAGTATTCTAAACCAAACCGTAATTTGTTTCACTTCAATAAATTTGACAGCTTTTGTCACTTAACTAAACCAAAAACCGAACTATGACTAAACCGAACCGGCCGACTTAGGTTTCAGAAAAGTTTGTAAAACCAAAGACTCAGAACGGTGGGCGGCTTCCTGTGTTCCGACCCAAATGCTATACAGTATAGTTTTAATGTCTGACAAACATCACATGTAAAGTGGAAAGATATTCTTCATTCTCCTCCATAACTACCCCTTCACTTCTCACTCACACTGGTCAGAGAGACAAGAAGAAACAAAACCATCAAACTAAAGTGATTTGTAATGGCTAACAACGAATCGGGTTCATCGTTGGGTCCGGGCGGGCTAGATCTAACCAGCACCTTCTTCAAACCGCTCCCCAACTCCGATCCTCCTATCCCTCCAACCGCTGTACCAAGATCTCCGTCATCGGCGTCGGCAACGTCGGCATGGCCATCGCTCAAACCATCCTCACTCAAGACATCGCCGACGAGATCGCCCTCGTTGACTCCAAGCCTGACAAGCTTCGAGGCGAGATGCTCGATCTCCAACACGCCGCCGCTTTCCTCCCCCGCACCAAAATCACCGCTTCCGTTGACTACGATGTCACCGCCGGATCCGATCTCTGCATCGTCACCGCCGGCGCTAGACAGAATCCAGGCGAGTCTAGGCTCAATCTCCTCCAGAGGAACGTCGAGCTCTTCCGCCACATCATCCCTCCGCTCGCTAAGTCGTCTCCCGATGCGATCTTGCTTATTGTCTCTAACCCTGTTGATGTTTTGACCTACGTCGCCTGGAAGCTCTCTGGCTTCCCGGTGAATCGTGTTCTTGGATCGGGTACTAATCTTGACTCGTCTCGGTTCCGGTTCTTGATCGCAGATCATCTCGACGTCAATGCTCAGGATGTACAGGTCAGTTCCGACCAAAACTAGCGTCTTCAGATCCGATGATAATGATGTTTTGTTGTGTGCAGGCATTCATTGTGGGAGAGCATGGAGACAGCTCTGTAGCATTGTGGTCGAGCATAAGCGTAGGAGGCATCCCTGTCCTAAGCTTCCTGGAGAAGCAACAGATCGCTTACGAGAAACAAACCCTTGAGGACATCCACCAAACGGTTGTTGGCAGTGCCTATGAAGTCATTGGACTCAAGGGTTACACTTCTTGGGCCATTGGCTACTCTGTTGCCAACCTGGCCTACACCATCCTTCGTGACCAGCGTAAGATCCACCCGGTCACGGTACTTGCTCGTGGCTTTTATGGTGTTGAAGGTGGTGATGTGTTCCTCAGTCTCCCGGCTCTGCTTGGACGTAATGGTGTGGTGGCTGTGACTAATGTGCATATGACTGATGAAGAGTCTGAGAAGCTGCAGAAATCGGCAAAGACTATAATGGATATGCAAAGCGAGTTAGGACTTTGAACTTTATCTATATATCTATCTGCTTCTGTTTTAAAAACTTTTTGTTTTGTGATGAATTATGACCATCAATCATCCCAATGGTGTTAGTGTCGATCTTGATCTATTCTCTATCACTATATGTTATATAAATGCTTGTTCTTCGTGCATAATGATTTCAAAGTTGAGTTCTTTAGGTTTTAACAAACCAAAAAACAGAAGAATGATGTGAGGAGAAGAGAGATTCATCAGCTGGCCAGCTGGGCACGAATCACTAGCTAATTTTCAGATACTTCCTACTCTCGCCTTGGTTGCTCATTCAAGTATTTTGATTTTATAGTTGTACTTGACTTGCTTGAATTAAGTATTCAGATACATCAAGTATCCAGAAACAAAATTAATACTTGACTCGCTTCAATTATGTACTCGTTGCATCAAGTATCCAGAACCAAAAGTAGTACTTGGCTTGCTTGATTCTGTTTGTTACTTGCAAAATTTCTGAAACTGGAATACATATCTTCAGTAGCGGGGGCATATGAGAGAAGATGGGGCCATTGAACCCAACAAATTTTTTAAAGTTAATAAGTTGTTAAAGCCTAATTTATATACCCGCATTTATAAAATATTTTTTGTCCCTATATCTTTGTTTAAACCACTTACAAAAATAGAGAACAATAGTTTACTTAATAATTTTGTTAATTATAACTTAAATTCACTAATTAAAAAACCTAAAATTAAGTTTAAGTGCTATGATCTTCTTCTCACATGACGACATCTTTTTGCTTACTCTGATCTCATACTTTTTTATTTTTAATTCTCAAGTTCTTTGTCAAATAAAATTCACTTAGTGAATATCAATCAGTTGGTGAGAGTCATAATCTAGTCGCTTTAAAAGTAGTTTTTTATTTACTTAAATTTGATGTAAACTAATATATAACACTTTTTTTGTTACACAAATCCATGGAAAATTTTTTTAGAAGACCTTTTATTCCAATACTCGAAGAGAATTTGAATGATTTGACATGGAATTCTGCTAAAAAAGAAAAAGATTACATCATATAATTCAAATCAAAGAGATGAGGTAAAACACAAGTACCTAACTAGAGGTCCTTGTAAACCATATGTTCATAATTTTCCAAAGAAGATGATTGGAAAATCATTGAGACGATTTAGTCCTGCTTGGTTTGATCAGCATTGTAATTGGCTTGAGTATAGCGTATCGACATACAAAGCTTACTGCTTGTGTTGTTACTTGTTTAGAGATAATATACATAAACAAGGTGAGAATGATACGTACGTGACGGAAGGTTTTTCTAGTTGGAATAAATCTGAGAGATTGGCTTCTCATAGGGTGGTATGAATAACTTTCACAATATTGTTGTTTAAGATCTGTGATTCTTGATGAAGCAAAAACCATCCATTGCACAAGCTTTTTATAAGCATTGATGATGTTGTGAAAAATGAATATCGTCTTCGGTTGAATGTTTCTAGATATTTGTTGCGATAGGAATACCTTTACATGCTCACGATGAGTCAGAAGATTCTGGTAATAAATGAAACTTTTTGGAACTTATAAGATACACGGCATACCAGAACGAAGCAGTAAGTAAGGTTGTTTTGGGAGAATCCTCCAAAAATAACCAGATGACTTCTCAACCGATTCAGAAAGATATTGTGCATTGTTTTGCATAAGAGGTTGTAAAATTTGTTATCAAAGAAGTTGATCATGGCGTTTTTGGTCTATTGGGTGGATAAATCTGCTGATATTTCTCACAAGGAACAATGGCTATTGTGTTACGCTTTTTCGATATAACGGAACAGTCAAAGAAATATTTATTTGTGTGGTTCATGTAAAAGAAACTTCTTCTTGACACTCAAGCTAGCTATTGATGATTTGTTTGCGAAGTATGGATTAAGTTTGAAAATGTAAAAGGTCAAGGTTATGATGGAGCCAGTAATATAAAGGGTGAATTCACTGGACCGGTCTTTGATTTTAAGAGAAAACAGTTTAAGCTATTATGTTCATTGTTTTGGCTGATCAGCTTCAGTTGGTTGTAGTGGCAGTCGCAAAGAAGCATTTTGAAGGTGGTGATTTTTTTGATATGATTTCTACATTACTGAATGTACTCGGAGCTTCTTGCAGACGATAAGATATGATTAAAGAAAAATACTGCGAGGGCTATTAATAAGGGAATTAGCAATGGTAAAATTAGCACGGGAAAAGGGAAGAATCAAGAGTGTTCTCTTCCAACGCCAACAAATACTCGGTGGGGTTCTCATCATAAGACATTAGTGCGTTTGGTCGAGTTGTTTTCCATTGTTATTAAGGTGCTTGAGTATATCGAGAAAGAAGGCTATGATGACTCAAAGAAACGACAAGCATATGGTCTTCTTAAGTACTTTCTTACTTTTGATTTCGTGTTCTACATGCACTTGATTTTGCTTATTTTGGGATTAACAGGAAATTTATCCATGGCTTTGCAACAAAAAGATCAAGACAGTCTAAATGTTATTTCATTGGTTGAGTCCAGTGGCGGAGGCACATGAGAGAAGATGGGGGCTATTGAACCCAACAAAATTTTTAAAGTTAATGTAAGTTGGTTAAAGCCTAATTTATATGCCCCCATTCATAAAATATTTTTTGCCCCCATATCTTTGTTTAAACTCACTTAAAAATAGAGAACAATAGCCCACTTAATAAGTTTGTTAATTACTACCTCCGTTTCAAATTACTTGTCGTTGTAGAGGTAAAATTTTTGTTTTAAAATAAGTGTCGTTTTATAATTTCAATGTAAAATTTAATGATTTTGTGTATCATTCTATTTTTTTAATGGTTGAAATATGGTTAGATGTATTGGTAATGATATTTTTATTTTTAAAATATGTAAAATTAAAAGTTTCCTTAATCTGTATACAAAAACCTAAAAACGACAACTAAAATGAAACGGAGGGAGTATAACTTAGGTCCACTAATTAAAAAACCTAAAATTAAAAGTCTAAGTGTTCTCATCTTCTTCTCACATGACGAAATCTTTTTGCTTACGTGATCTCAAACTCTTTTATTTCAATTCTCAGTTCTTTGTCAAATAAAATTCACTTAGTGAATATCAATCAGTTGGTGAGTCATAATCTAGTCACTTTAGAAGTAGTTTTTTTATTTATTTAAATTTGATGTAAACTAATACATAACACTTTTTTGTTAGACAAATCCATGGAAAATTTTCTTAAAAGACTATTCATTCCAACACTCGAAGAAAATTTGGATGATTTGCCATGAAATCCTGCTAAAAGGAAAAAGATTACATCATATAATTCAAATCAAAGAGATGAGGTAAAATACAAGTACCTAACTAGAGGTCTGTAAACCATATGTTTATAATTTTCCAAAGAAGAAGATTGGAAAATCATTGAGACATTTAGTCTTGATTGGTTTGATCAGTATGGGTAATTGGCTTGAGTATAGTGTATCGACAGGCAGAGCTTACTGGCTTTGTTGTTACTTGTTTAGAGATGATATACATAAACAAGGTGAGAATGATACGTTTGTGACAGAAGGTTTTTCTAGTTGGAATAAATCTGAGAGATTAGCTTCTCATGGGGTGGTATGAATAGCTTCACAATATCGTTTGTTAAGATATGTATTCTTTGATGAAGCAAAACCATTCCATTGCACAAGCTTTTTATAAGCATGATGATGTTGTGAAAAATGAATATCATCTCCGTTGAATGCTACAGTTGATTGCTTCTAGATATTTGTTGCGAAACGGAATACCTTTTCGTGCTCATGATGAGTCAGAGAAGATTCTGGTAATAAAGGAAACTTTTTGGACTTATAAGATACACGCAACCAGAACGAAACAATAAGTAAGGTTGTTTGGAGAATCCTCCAAAAATAACAAAGATGACTTTTCACTGATTCAGAAAGATATTGTGCATTGTTTTTTAGAAGAGGTTGTGAAATTTGTTATCAAAGAAGTTGATCATGGCATTTTTGGTCTATTGGTGGATGAATCTGCTGATATTTCTCACAAGGAACAAAATGGTTGTTGTGTTATGCTTTGGTCGATAATAACGGAACAGTCAAAGAAAGATTATTGGTGTGGTTTCATGTAAAAGAAACTTCTTCTTGACATTCAAGCTCGCTATTGATGATTTGTTTGCGAAGTATGGATTAAGCTTGAAAAATGTAAAGTGGCAAGGTTATGATTGGAGCAGTAATATAAAGGGTGAATTCAATGTCTTCGGTCTTTGATTTCAAGGGAAACAATTCAAGCTATATGTTTCATTGTTTTGCTCATCACCTTCAGTTGGCTTGTAGTGGCAGTCGCGAAGAAACATTTTAAAGTTGGTGACTTTTTTGATATTATTTCTACATTACTGAATGTTGTCGAACTTCTTGCAAACGACAAGATATGCTTAAAGAAAAATACCGTGAGGCAATAAGAAGGAAATTAGCAGTGGTGAAATTAGCACGGGAAAAGGAAGAATCAAGAGTGTTCTTTTCCAAGGCCAGCAAATACTCGTTTGGGGTTCTCATCATAAGACATTAGTGCGTTTGGTCGAGTTGTATTCCATTGTTTATTGAGGTGCTTGAGTATATCCAGAAAAAGACTATGATGACTCAAAGAATCGACAAGCATATGGTCTTCTTAAGTACTTTTGTACTTTTGATTTTGTGTTCTACATGCACTTGATGTTGCTTATATTGGGGCTAACAGAAAATATCCATGGCTTTGCATCAAAAAGATCAAGACATTCTAAATGTTGTTTCATTGGTTGAGTTAACTAAGGCGAGAACTACCAAAGCTTGAGAATATGGATGGGACTCCCTTATGTTAAGTTTCTTCTTATTGTAAGAACATGATATTGAAATGATCGTATGAAGACGAAGTTTTGTTGATTCAAGGACTCGAAGAAAGAAAACCAACATAATCAATTTACATCTACAAGATCAGTGGTTCAATGTTGTAATGGATATGCAGTTTCAAGAGTTCAATGATCGTTTAGTGAGTTAAACACCAACTCCTTACTTGTATGGCTTCCTTAAGTCCTACAAATTCGTCAAGTTGTTTGACAAGAGAAGCTGATAAATTGGTTTGAGTTTCTCCGATGATTTTTAGTTTTTTGACGTTTCGTCTCTTGAGCAGCAGCGTGACATATACATTGCTAATATAAGAGAGATGGTCGCTTTAATAACTTGGAGAGTATTAGAAATCTTTCTCGTTTGATAGTTGACAAAGAAACTCTTGCACTCCTTTAGTTTCCAAACCTTTTGAAGTTAGCATTAACTTTACCGGTTGCTACAACAACTGTCGAGATGTTTTTCTGCAATGAAGAGTGTGAAGAAAGCTTCGCGTTAACCGAATTGGAGATCAATTTTTAAGTGATTGTCTTGTTTGCTTTATTGAAAGGATTTGTTTGCATGGGTAACAAATGAAACAGTGGTGAAAAGGTTTTAGATGATGGTTGAACGTAGAGTATGTTTGTAAGTTTAATGATGTTTATAAGACTATTTCAATTTGAGAGATATTTTTGATATAATTTTTAATTAATATTATGCTCCCAATAAAAATATTTCTCACCTCCGCCATTAGTTGAGTCAACTAATCGAGAACTACAAAAGCTTAGAGATGATAGATGGGACTCCCTTATGGTTAGAGATTCTTCTTTTTTGTAAGGAAACATGATATTGAAATGATCGTGATTAAAGACGAGTTTGTTGATTCAAGACTCGAAGAAGAGAAAGCAACATAATCAATTTACATCGTTACAAGATCAGTTGCCTCAATGTTGTCCTGGATTTGCAGCTTCAAGAGTTCAATGATCGTTTTAACTGACGGTAACACCCAACTTCGTATTGGTATGGCTTCCTTCAGTCCTACAAACTTCGGTTCAAGTTTTTTGACAAAGAGAAGCTGATAAATTTGGTTGGGAGTTTTATCCCGATGATTTTAGTTTTTTGACGTGTTCGTCTCTTGAGCAGCAGTTGACACTATACGTTGATAAATGTAAAGGGAGGATGGTCGCTTTAATAACTTGGAGGTGTGTTGGAATCTTTTCTCGTTTGGAATGGTGGAAAACGGAAAGAAACATCTGCACTTTCCTTAGTTTACAGACTTTTAAGTTAGCATTAAACTTTACCGGTTGATACAACAATTGGTCGAGAGATGTTTTTCTGCAATGAAGTTTTGTGAAGACAGCTGTCGCGTAACCGAATTGGAGGATCAATTTTTAAATGATTGTCTTGTTTGCTTTATGAGAAGGATTTGTTTGCATAGGTAAACAAATGAAACAGTGGTGAAAAGTTTCAGACGATGGCTAAACATAGAGTATGTTTGTAAGTTTTTAATGATATTTGTAAGACTATTTCAATTTGAGAGATATTTTTTATATAAATTTTTAAATTTAATATTATGCCTCCAATAAAATATTTTCTGCCTCGTCACTGCATATCTTCATGAGTATCAAGACTTTTAATAAGTAACAAGTATTTATAAACAAATGAATAACAAGTATTTTTAATAGTAACAAATATACAAAAAAAATAACAAATATTTTTAATGGGTAATAAATATTTGTAATGAGAAACAATTATTTTCTAGAAAGCTATAACGAGATTTGATGTTTGGTTCGAACTTGTAAATGTCAAAAGTTGTTAATTTATTGCTTAATTTGATAACACCAAGTATTTGATCTCAATATAGGTACAAAAGTAATTTAACAAGTATAAGCGAGGTATCAAGTATTCATGAAAAAGTCTTAGATTCATAAGCCCAATAGTTTCAGAAATTTGTGACTTACTATCTCATCAATTGATATGGCTGATAATGTGAGCTTGAGTGCTTGTCACAGTGCAGCTAAAACTTTTTCAATGGTGAATTCTACTTTTTCTTTCAACATAAATATTTGTATTAGAATAAAAATAGAATGATGAACATAAATAAAATAGATACCAGATGGAATGATAGTTTTTTTATCAAAAATTTGGTATACAGTGAAAATGATTTTATCCCGTATGGTTAATAATTTCTTTTCAAAGACATCATGCTCCATGACTGAATGAGGCAAATATTGTCTCATACCGAATAAAGATAAGCATATTGAGATGAGCTATTACATCTGATCAGTTTGTGCAAGGTGAGCTAAAAGATAATCTCCAAAATCTTATACGAGAGATTGAAAAAAATTTCTTTCTGAACGAATATTTAAAATCTAGTCAATTTTTGTTACTACAAATCCAATTTTTACCGTGGAACATAGAGTGAAGCTATAGCATTTCACTCTAAACTTATTTTATAATGAAAAATAGTAGGGGACTTGAGATAATCAAAATATAAGAAGATGTGAAAATTAGTTACTCGTATCTCAAAATTTGAATCTAAATTATATGTATGTATGCGTGTGCGTGTGCGTGAGCATCTCCAATGGTTAACTTCATTTTTATTTTCAAAAGTTTATTTTCTTTAAAATGAAGTAAAACATAAAGCAATTTTTGCTTCAATAGTTTGCTTCATTTTTACTTTGTAAAAAGAATATTCTAAGTATATATCATCTTTATTTTATCATTGTTTTTTAACAACATCTTCTACTTTTTCATGTTACAAATTCTACTTAATATTTTGTTTTAACAATATTCTAACATAAATATTATTTAATACAAATTTAACATTATCATATAATAAAATTATTACACAAAACATAAATAAATAAACAAAAACATTATATTTTATAAAGAAGCATCATACATATGTTTTTTCCACACGTGATCAATTAATATTTTAATTTATGTATTTTTCTTTTTTATTAGCAAACTTTTTACTATATTTAATATTTAAATTAATATGGTGAAATTAATAACTGAAATTAGAAATTAATTGGACTATATTAAAAATATTTAATTTATTTTGGTAAAAATAATAATAAAATAAAATTTAAGGACCAATTTACAATTAAAAAGGGGAGTTTTGCAAAATTAACTCAAAACTTGAAGTCAAACACAAAACAAACATTTTTTGGAATTTTGACTTTCCCTATTCACGCTAAAAGTGCTTATTATTCACAAAATGCCACTGGAAAACTTATTAGAAGACTTTAAGTAGGTCTTCGGAAATTGTGTTTTACTCTATCATCCTCATCTTCATCAATTGTTCACGAAATGACATTGCCATCAATTCACCCAACAACTATGAACAACCAATATGAAACTCTTAATGCATCAAAAACTGATTTTCACTCATTTTATCTTATATCTTATCCACAAAACTACATCTCTATCAATTTATCTCTATATTCATCCAGAAAAACCTAAGGTTTTTTATTCTAAAGTTTTTAAGGTTCATATAGCCATTCAAGCTCATGATTCCTAGTCATTAATGATTGAGTAGCTGTCTTGGTGAAGTTATGTGTGCTTGGAGAACTAAGAAAGTTTTCTCAGTGATTTAAGGTATATGGAATTGTTTACCCATATTTGTTCGCGAGAAGACATACATGTGAGTTTTCTCAATAGAGAAGACTTCCACGGAAGTCTTCCGGTCAAAGCATATGTTAGTTTTGCAATTGACTTTCTGTGTGTTTTTTTAGAGAAGACTTTCGTGGAAATCTTCCAACTTTTCTTTGTTGACCAAAAAAATTAGGAAGACTTCCGGATAAACAAGTTAGTTTTGCAATTGACGATCTGTGTCAGAAATTTGACTTTCTACAAAAGACCTCTAAGTAAGTTTTCTAACAGAAAACTTCCACGAAAGTTTTTTCAACTTTTACATTAAGTTTGCTTACGGTCGGTGGAAATCTGCGTAGGTTACTTTTGTAATTGAAAATTTAAATTTAAATTTAAACTTTTAATTTGAATTGAGAGACTTCCATGTAAGTATTTCGACGGAAAACTTACGTGTAAGTCTTCTAGATATTTATTCCGTGATTCTAGTCAAAAATAAGGTAACAAAGAAGATTTCAAGTGGAAGACTTCCCTGAAAGTCTTCTCAACAAATATCAAATATAGTCAATTGCAAAAGTAACCTACACATACTTCCATCGACCATAAGCAGAGTTAATGTAAAAGTTGAGAAGACTTATGTGGAAGTCTTCCGATAGAAGACTTACCAAGAAGTCTTTTGTAGAAAGTCAAATTTTTGACACATATCGGTCAATTGCAAAACTAACATGTTTATTCGGGAAACTTCCACGGAAGTCTTCTCTGGTATTTTCGAGAATTTTTGAATTACAAAAGTAAGCCAATATTTACAAAAGAGCATTTCCTTAGAAGCATGTTGTAGAGGATACTTCCCTGGAAGTTTTCCTTTATAAATTTTCAATTGCAAAAATGACCTGAATGGAAGACTTCCAAGGAAGTATTCTCTGGGAAGACTTTCACGAAAGTCTTTTCTTGGAAGACTTTCACGAAAATCTTTTCTTGGAAGACTTTCACGAAAGTCTTTTCTTGGAAGACTTTCACGAAAGTCTTTTCTTGGAAGACTTTCACGAAAGTCTTTTCTTGGAAGACTTTCACGAAAGTCTTTTTTTGGAAGAATTTCACGAAATTCTTCTACGACAGTGTATAATAAACATTCATTTTCTTCAAATTTAAAATGAATTTTAAAAATTTATTGTTAATTCATGTGTTTTAGACAATATTTGGGGTCTTGAATGAAATTCATAACTTTATTGGTGATAATATAAAGGTTATCAAATAATTTTATTTATGTTTCTAGCTAATGATAAAAGACTTCCCTGGAAGTCTTCGAGGTTAATTTTTTGATCTTGATTTCTATGTTTGCTAATGTTCTCAAATTCTGAATGCTGAAAATATAAATCTCAACCAGAAAATGGGTATGAGCGGCTGCCTTCATGTTTGGAGCAAGTTGCATTAGCAAATCTGGATTCTATTACTAGTATAAACTTGATGCTCAAAATAGATTTAAGTATATATGTAACATTTTATATTTGGTGAATTTGACTAAGTTTTCTTGAGAAATATTCTCCCTTAGCCGTAGTAAATTTGACTATTTTTTGTGTTATTTTGTTTTGCTATTGAATTTGTATCAAGAACTTTAGTAATGTCAAATACTTTTGGCAAGATAATATTGTAGAACATGAATATATTTACTAATTTTTTTCATTAATATCTCTTTAAATTTACAAAACAAATTCACAATTAAAAGAGTACACCTACAAATCACAAAACGACCATAAACAAATTATTATAGATCATTCCTCTACAAAAACAAGTTTAGACTCTACTTAACATGAGAGAAGACTCCGTCAGAAGACTTCCGTAGAAGTCTTCTAGTATATTATTTGTTGGAAGACTTCCATGAAGTCTTTCAAGTCGTCTCAGATCTGAAAACCCTGCATATCCAAACAAAATAAATCAGTGAAAAAGACATGAGATAAAAACGAGAAATTAATATAAAGTTTTTTTTATAAAAGACTTACTTGAAAGTCTTCTAAAAGAATACCTCGAAAGTCTTCTAGACCCTAAATTTACTATTCACCCAGAAGACTTTCGCGAAAATCTTCTAGTGTATTATTTGTTGACAGAAGACTTCCATGAAAGTCTTACAAGTCGTCTCAGATCTGAAAAACCTGCATATCCAAACAAAATAAATCAGTAAAAAAGACATGAGATAAAAATAAAAAATTAATATAAAGTTTGTTTTTTATGAAAGACTAACTTGAAAGTCTTCTAATATAATACATCCTGGAAGACTTACTTGAAAGTCTTCTAGACCCTAAATTTACTATTCGCCAAGAATACTTCCGCGGAAGTCTTCTAATGCATTATTTCTTGGAAGACTTCCGAGAAGATTTTCATGAAATTATTTCAAGTCGTCTCAGATCTGAAAAACATACATATCCAAAAGCATTCAATTGACTTCAAAAATAAGGTAAGAACTTAAAACAACAAAAAAAAAGAGTTTTCAAAAAGTTAAGAACTTTAAGCAACAAGAGGTTACCAAATGAAAAATATGATTTATAGATATACCTTTAAAGGAGTGGAAGATGAGAACCATGTGATGAAAAACCTGCAAAAATAAACTAAATAAGTGAGAAACATGAGATAAAAATAAGAAATTGATATAAAATTTGGTTTTTAAAGTTCAAACTAAACTAGAGAGAAGTTGGAGAGTTTTAGAATGAGAAAATTAAATTTTGTTGCAGCCATTTGAGAGGAAGAGAGATACTGCATAATTTTTTCTTTATATAAGAAGATAAAAATTCCAATAAAATTAAATATTTTCGATTCAGAAGATTTTCAAGTAAATCTTTTAATAAATTACCTCCTGCAAGACTTAATTAAATGTCTTTTAGACCCTAAATTTATTATTCGCTCAGAAGACTTTCGTGGAAGTCTTCTAATGCATTATTTGTTGGAAGACTTAAGTCACTTATACCCTAAACTCAAAAGAACTAACTAATTAGAAACAAACACTTCATAAACTTAAATAAACTTTAAATAAATTATTTTTGAGATCTAATAAATAAATTATTTTGAGATCTACATCATGGGTGATATAAAATTCCAATAAAGTTAAATATAAGCAAGATCTACAGTTTACTATTATAACCCTGAGTCAAAATCGAAGTGAAATAACCAAAACTAGAATCAAAATAAAACCCCCAAATATATAAACGATTTCTATATTTTTTATCCAAAATATCCGAAACCGAACCGAAAATCAAATGGTCCCAAATATTTGATATTTTATCCAAAATATCTGATATTTTATCCAAATTACCTAAAAAATCTGAACTGATTTTTTTAGGTATTTTTCGGTTTTGAGTTTGCCATCCAAACCAACACGAACCCAAAACTATTCCAACTGATTATAACCGAACATTTTATGGTTTCTATATGGATTTGCAAACCCCATACTTGAATTATCTGATACTTGAAAACCTAACCCGAAGCCGATGCATAAAATGCCCCAGCCTAGATCTGTGTGATCTAATCCAAAAACACAAATGCTTAAGCCTAGTAAGAATGATATCATTTTGTTAAAATTCAGAGTGATCAGTGCTGTGATTGTTGGCTTTTCAGGAGTAAATTAAGTAATTGTTACTTTCCCAGTTTTCTTTTTTTTTTCTGTGTGGTGGAGGGTGACATTGTTAAAATTTTAACTTAGGATTCAAGTAACCTTTGACCTAGAGTAATACTTGTAAATAAAGACACAAGCAATTTAACGAGTTCCCGGCCTCTAACCGGTATGTCTCGTGGGAGATATCTTGCTCCCAAAATCCACTAGATCAAAATAGAGTTACAATCAAACACCAAATAGGATGCTTTATAACTTGATTACAATAAGATCTCTTCAACTTTAGCTAGAGAATACAATCAACCTTAATAGATCAAATAGACTTGGGCCTAAGCTATTTATCTTTGTTGTCTCCTTTCTCTTGCTTAATGACTTGTTGAATGACCTACTAGAGCTTGTAATCTTGTGTTGTTGCCTTGTGTGTTAAACCCTAATCACATAATAACCATCCTTTATATATGTAACATGGTAACGAGGTGGTTGCTGGTTGTGGGCCTTTGTCTCGTCTCGGCCCAAAAGGAAGAAGTCGCTGGCCCAATCGCCAAAGACACAGGAAGCTTAAACCCACTCCAACAAATCTCCACCAGCGGGTTCTAAGCCCCACCATACGGCCCAGCTTCCACCGACGAAACTCCTCGGTTTTCTCTTTGCTTGGGGAAGTGAAAAGATCATTCTTGATCTTTCACTCTCTCTCTAGTGGTTCTTCTCTCTCTCTCTCGTTCTCTCTTGTTGCTGAGAAATTGAGTTTATACGGTTCCGATCAACACCTCGAGGTTTCTCTGAGCTTTACCGATCTGTGGTATCCGATGAGTTTCACCGCGATATAGTTATTCCACCGATACGATCCAGTCAGCTCCACCGCGAAACGTTTTGTCGTCCTTTCTTCAACCATCTTCATTTCCATACCCAGTAACCCTAATCTTCTTAGATCTAGAAGATTAAACTGTTTATGATGAAAAGTTTAGACCTTTCTAAAGATTTTAACTAACTCTCCTTGACTTGTTCGTTTTCTAGTGATGACTCGTCTTTCCTGTCAAGTGGTGAGCTTTGTATCAGCTCTAATCAACAACGCTCCACCGTCTTAGTGACCCGAGATAAGTATTCCTTCTTGAACACTTCTGCATGTTATCGATCTGCTTGGATCTAACACATTTCTCGTTTGCAGGTTTCAGATCTGTAGCTCCGTTTGAGCTCCTCCACCAGACTTCACCTTTTCCGTGACATAGCCGGTAAGATTCCATCTCCTTCTGACTTTCATGTGGTTGATCTATATAGATCTGACATCACTGATGATTCTTGAGTTGTTTTAACTTAAAGTTAAGTTTAACTCCTTTTGCATGTCGAAGATCTGATTTGTTTCGTCTTTTTAACGAAAGCTAAAGACGAGCCTTTGATGATGAACCTTTTCTCAGATAAGTGTTCTATCATTACTTCTTCGGATATCCTCTTCTGATTCTTTAAGAAAAGTTACTAATATCCTTTTTTGTCGCAGATTGTAAACATATCTGAGATATACGTTACTCCACCCGAACCGAGTAAGCTCTCGATTCATGTTATGCTCCAGGTGATTGTCTTCTCACTATTTCTCAGTTGTTTTACCTGTTGACTTTTACAATATCCTTTTGATAAACACTAACTGGTTGTTCTTGTTTGTGCTCTTGCGAGGATAACCCGTGTCAACACTTGTCACCTGGAGCTTCCTGTCCTTCCTTCAGTGGATGTTCAAAAGCTCACAGCAAAGCTGGAACTTCTGACCAGGTACCATTTTTGTAAGAAAATCCGTAGGATTACAATAGTATGAATCTTGCTTGGATTAATGTCACCTGCTGCCACTAGGTCTCGTATAAAATGGAATTTGGTATCTATGTGTTTAGTTCGGCTCGTGATGACTGGATTCTTTGCTAGAGCTAGGGCACTTTGTGAATCGCAATTGAGTTTAATACTGTCTTGATTAAAACCCAATTCTAAACATAAACCTTTTAACCAAAATTGCTTCTTTAGCTGCTTCATTTAATGCCATGTATTCAGCTTCTGTAGTAGATAGAGCAACCACTCGATTATAAACATGATTTCCATGAAATAGTATTGCCTCAATCTGAAAATACATAGCCTGTAACTGACCGTCTTCTGTCCATATCCGTAGCATAGTCTGAGTCTGAAAAATCTTCTAGTTTAATGTAGAATGTTTCTTGAATGTTAAATTTGAATCAACTGCCCCCTTTAAGTACCTTAGAACCCACTTAACTGCTGACCAGTGGTCCCTTCCTGGTTTACTCATGAAGCGGCTAATATAGCCTACTGCAAAATGCTAGGTCTGGTCTTGAACCGACCATAACATACATTAGGCTTCCCACCGGCACTAGCCAGTAAGGAATCATTTCCATATGTGGTACATCTTCCTTCCATTCTTGTTCTGTTAGACCTCTTAAGTATGAATTGTGTTGTTTGTAGGAGTAACCACAACTTTAGCTTCCTCCATTCCAAATGTCCTTAAGACATTTTCCATGTATTTCCCTTGTGATAGAATCAACGTTTCTTTCTGTCTATCTCTGATTATATCCATGCCAAAATTCTAGGAGCCTTTCCCATATCTTTCATTTCAAACTCTCTATTAAGTTTGTCTTTTAGGGTTTCTGATAACATCTTTGTTTCCTGAGGCAATTAGCATGTCCATCAACGTATAGGAGAAGATAGATAACTTTTTCAGTTTTGAATATCCCTCATATAGACACAAGGGTCTTTGCTACTTCGTTCAAAATAACTGATCCTTCATAAATGTATCAAATCGTTGATTCCATCTCCTTGGAAATTGTTTTCAAACAATACAGAGACTTCCTTAACAGACATACTTTGTTCTCTGTCCCTGGTTTTATGAAACCTTCAGGTTGAGTCATGAGAATCCTTTCCTCTAAACTTACATGTGAGAAAGCCGTCTTGACATCCATTTGCTCCAGTTCGTAGTCTAGGTTTACCACAACTGATAGCATTAATCTTATAGAGACATGTTTCACAACTCGAGAGAAAATTTCATTATAGTCAATTCCTTCAATTTGGGAATAGCCTTTAGCGACCAATCTTCCCTTATATATCTCATCTCCAACCCCTGGAATCCCTGGTTTTAACTTGAAAATCCCATCTGCATCCAATGAGCTTTGCATTCTTTGGTTTATAAATGAGATCCCATGTTCGATTTTTCTGGTGTGAGTCCATCTCTTCTCAACTGCCTTTTTCCATTTTTTCTTTTCTTTACTTCTCATAGCATCCAAATAGGACTTAGGCTCGTCAATCTCCAAATCCTCGAGAACATTCAGCGCGGTAAGCTACAAAGTTCCCATCCTCGTATCAAGATGGTGGTCTCACATTCCTCCTTCGTTCCCTATCTCGTGCAAGCATGTACGAGTCAGGCACATCTTCAGTGTTTTGACTCTCAAACTCAGAATCATGTTCTTGTCACTACTAGAGCTACTAGAGCTACTAGAGCTTTCTGTTGATGATTCTTCTCCACCTTGATCAGGTGAGACTTTTGACTCTGAAGGGTTAGATGGTCCCCTGATCAAATCATCACTGAAAGATACTTTTCTTTTAGTCTTCTTTCCACTTTGCTCATCACTCTCGTTAGTATTCTTAGAGCTTTCTTTAACCAAAATGTCCTTATATAGTTTCTTCCTCGTTAAATACACACATTTCTGCTGGTTCTACATCGTCCTTCTTGAGGTATCCAGACTCTATACCCCTTAGTACCCAAAGGATATCCCATAAACACTCCTTTAAGTGCCTAGGTCTCGTCTTTTCTTCGGTAATGTGAACAAACACAGAACACCCGAATATACTAAGATGTCCCAACTCTAGTTTGATTCCCGACCATACTTCCTCTGGTAGTTTAAACCCTAATGTAGAATCAGGTGATCGATTAATCAAATAGATAGCCTTAGAAGCTGCTTCTGTCCAGAAACTTTGATCTAAACCAGACTCCGTAACATGCATCTTACTTTATCCATTATAGTTCGGTTCATTCTTTCTGATACTCCATTTGTTGAGGAGTATAGGTGCACATTCTATGTCTTTTAATCCTAGCTGTTTGCAGTAATCATCAAACTACTTGTTACAGAATTTCCAGACCATTATCCGGTTCTTAAGCACTTTAATTTTCCTTTCGTCTTGTTTCAAACTTCCGTCTTCCATTCCCTAAACTTAGAGAAAACTTCATCTTTAGATTTTAAGAAATATATCCAAACCTTCTTCAAAAAATCATCAATGAATGTTACAAAATACTTGCTCCCAACAAGACTATCTGGTGTAGAGGGAGACCCCCAAGATCTGAATGAACATAGTCAAGTATCCCTTTGGTCACATGTTTAGCTTTAGGGAAAATTTGTTTATGTGACTTTCCAATTATGCAGTGTTCATAGAAATCACACTCCTTCACTTCCTTGTCAATGATATATCCGTTTTTGACAAGTTCGGACATGTTCTTCAGGCTCATATGACCGAGGCGTGAGTGCCAAACATTAGTCATATTTCTCTCAACTCGCGTGAGATTAGCCTCTCCTTTCAACACGGTTCCTTGTAGATAATATAGCCCTTGATGATATTTTCCTGATAACACTGGTTTGTCATCCTTATAGAAATTTACCATTAAGTCTTTACCTTCATATCGCATCCTGCAGTCTCTAACATTCCATACGTATTCCATACGAAAACAGGTTTCTTCTCATATTTGGCATGTACCTAACTCCAGTTGAGATTACCATAGAGCCATCCCATGTTTAGGATTCGAATGTTCCCAATACCTTGGATGTTACTATGAGTGTTATTTGCTATTAACACTTTTCCTCCCTTGAATTCTTCCAAGTCAAATATGAAACTCTTACCAGGTGATATGAAAAGAACAACCCGAATCCATTACCCATTCTTCCTTTGTGTCCAACGTGCTTACATTTAGGATTAGGTGCTCCTTTGATTCGGCTGCTGCTACATTATCAGAGTCTTGAGGTTTGAATGACCTCCTATCTAGGCATTCTTGCTTCCAATGCCCTCCTTGCCGCATATAAAACATCCCTTAGTGTTTTTGCTATTTCTAGGGCGCAACTTAGATCGTCCAAAACGACTTTGGACCTGCCTTTGTAAGTTTTTCCATTGTTCTTGTCTGATCGCTGGTCTGATCTTCCCCTTTCCACTAACAGACCTTCTCCACCCGACCTTGTGAACATGCCACTCTCGATCAACTCCTTTCCTTAGACCTTGCAGATCCAGTAACTTAATTTAGACTTGAGTGTCTCTTCCATACTTGAGAGTTTCTTTAAGTTGATCATATTTACTCGGCAATGAACTCAGCCATAGAATTGCTTGGATTCCTCTGAAACTTCGACTTGCAAATTTCTTAGGTCTGCAACTAGTTTTAGGAAATCGTCCACGTTCTCATCTATAGTTTTAGATCAGTCATCTTGAAAGTGTAGAACCTGAGTTGTAGATATATCCCGATTGGACAACGAGGTTTCGGTGTATAGCTTGTCTAAGTATTCCAGATTGCTGCAGCGGTTTCACAATGTTTAATTTTCCTTAGAATCTTGTTCCCAACATTTAGCACGATCAGGTACCTTTGTTTTCTCTGAACTTTCAAATTTACTTGGATCCATTATGGGTGCTGATATCAACAATCCGAGGCCCAGTCCCTTTCCAGTGTCGCTTTGGAGGTTTGATTCAATATCATCTTTGGTGTCCGGTGCCATCCTTTAACAATTTTTCCATCCGTAAGGATGGACTTTAAAATCCGAGTCACACCAAAGTGAGCAAGCATGCACACTTTCCATAAAGCAAAATCACGGTCCCATCAAAAGGATCCACCTCTATGCGAGTATATGAGACATCGCTAGATGATCTGATGATACAAATCTCTCTCTCCTCCTCCTAAGCCAAACCGTAAGAACCCGGAAGCTCTGATACACTTGTTGAGATTTAAACTTAGGTTTACTTAGGAATTCAAGTAACCTTTGACCTAGAGTAATAACTTGTAAATAAAGACCAAGCATTTAACGAGTTCCCGACCTCTAACCGGTACGTCTCGTGGGAGATCTTTTGCTCCCGAAATCCATTATATCAAAATAACGTTACAATCAAACACCAAATAGGATACTTGATTACTTGATCACAATAAGATCTCTTCAACTTTAGCTAGAGAATACAATCAACCTTAATAAATCAAATAGACTTAGGCCTAAGCTATTTATTTTTGTTGTTGTCTCCTTTCTCTTGCTTAATGACTTGTTGAATGATCTTCTAGAGTTTGTAATCTTGTGTTGTTGTTGCCTTGTGTGTTAAACCCTAATCACATAATAACCATCCTTTATATATGTAACATGGTAACGAGGTGGTTGCTGTTATGGGCCTCTGTCTCGTCTCGGCCCAAAAGGAAGAAGTCGCAGGCCCAATGCCCTAAGACACCGGAAGCTTAAACCCACTCCAATATACATGGGTTATGATGATGCCATGAATATTGAATGAAAAAAAAAGCAAAGGGATCTCTGGTGCTGAGAAAAATCAAAGACCAAAGACAAAGAATATAAGCAAAGGGATCTCTAGTGCTGAGTAATATATATATATATATATATATATATGTGTGTGTTAAAAGGATATAAATTACGTTGACTACAAAAAATACTGCCAATCAAAAATAGTCTTGCACAGTGAAAGTTTGAGTCAAAATCAATATAAGTTTTGTGAGTTTTCGATCTTGATAAATAAAAAATTTATATTAAAAATTAATCCCTGTTCTTTTAAACCATGGATCAAAATTTAGTTATTACCATTAAATTTAAAACTTTGTTATTGTGACATCAAATACTATTTGTTACTGTGCTGCTATATTTATTGTGAAAGGTTTTTCTATATATATATTGATATGTACATATGCCAGTTTGTAATGAAAACAATAGCTTGGTCTGGTTGTAAATGGTAGGTTAACAACAGGTGGTTTGACCCTCACTTAACAATATTTTTTTACTTTAAACTAATGACACAAGTATCTTATATCCATATTTTATATATATATATATATATATATATATATATATATATATATATATATATATATATATATATGTGTGTGTGTGTGTGTGTCCAAAATTTCATGTCAATTCCGAGTGATCTGCATCCAGTATGAAATTTTGAATGCTTAAAGCTATAATTTTAAGTGTTCTTTTTCTATGCTTTAATTTTGATTCAATTTTTATATTCATTAATTTTGTATGAAATTAAAAGTTAAGATAAATTACTGAAAATATGGAACTGAATACAATCCA
>CAJHQP010002387.1:0-87365 GCA_905132765.1 Moricandia arvensis
GACAACATTCAACCAAAAAATAGGCATCGTGATACACAGTCGAGGAAGAAGAGAAAAAGCAGGGTATTATGGAGTTTTTCTATGCTTAGAGTGTGAAAATATGTGCAAAACTACCCTAAGAGAAAAAATGGTCTTATTGTGTTATTAAATATCTTAAAGTGACCCACAATATAATTCTCTCTTAAGCACACAGTAAACTGATCAACTTCACGTATTGCCGGCTTCCTCTTCCATATCGTCTATGCCTCTTCTTCGTCCACCTCCTAAAAGCTCCACTCCACCTTATGCGCCGTTTCTTGAAATACCTTTGTATCTACTCCTCTTCACCCTTTTTCGCCGGGAAACTTTCTTTTGCATCTTATTCGCTACACTCGTTGATGCTTTCTCTCGGTCTTAGTCTGGTTACCACTTCAAGTTGTATTGAAACTCTGAACTCGACAATTTCAACGGTGGGAATACGAAGATCCAGAGGTTTATGACAAGATGAAAAAGAAGTTGGAGATCTTTCCGATCTTGTCATCAAAGAGCCTAAATTTTCAGATGTGATCAAAGAGGTAAAATATGTACATGTGTACATAAAAAACATATTGTACATGTGTACATCTCTAAGAAAAAAAGACTAACTGAGTCACCGAGTCAAAAATATGTTTTTAACTCTATTTAACATTATTAGTAACTTACAAAATCTCAAATTTCAGGTGATGATATTGTAACAATTTTCAAAAATTGGAAGACACACCTTACGAGAACGCCGATGTTGCTTGAGGTTTCACCCACAAATATATTGCACATGATATCCTTTCTGAGTAAGAAATGTGAGGACTCCCAGGCACTTTATGTAAATTGATGCTTCGTTACCATATGTTGTTATATTGAATGCATTATCTTTATTGTGCAGAGGCATGTGTTGCAGAGGATTGTATTGACCCAAGAAGAGGTATACTTGGAGATGTCATTGCTGAAGTATTTTCTGGTGACTATGGTTGACATATTGGTGATGTTCACGGCTAATGCAGAGTTATTTATGTACATAGATCCCTCCAAATATTGGCTCGTCCGACCAAAGAAGGTCTTTTCCCCCACCAAATTCTTTACCGGGAGAACTCTTGTCATCTGTGTGGAAACTTTCCATAAGATTTGCTATGGAAAGATTTTTTGATGGACAATAGAAGACACCAGAGTCTTATCATCGTGAATCTTTTGTACAGTACCTATATCGATGACTGGAGTTCTCCAAGTACAAGATTTGGTGGCAAAAAACCCTGTTTTGGTCGGACGAGTCCATACTTGGAGGGATCTCTCCATACATAAATAGAATTGCCTTAGCCATCAAAATCACCAATGTGTGAACCATAGTCACCAGAAAAATACTTAAGCAATGAAATCCCCAAGTATGCCTCTTCTTTGGCCTATACATGCACTTGTACAAATTTAGAGAATGGACTGAATAAAAGGACATTTGGAAGAAAAAAAATTAAGAATATTAAAAACCTTATTGGTTAAGAATTTATTTAAAAACATGAGAAATAAAAGATTTGTTTTGTTTGTAAAAGTTGAAGAAAGCAGAGACAATGATAAGACTTATATTATATTAAACTAGCACAAGATCAAGGTGATAAACATTATCATATGATACTATGCTCTATAGAGGTCATAACTCAATAATCCAAATGATTTTTTAACCATGAATAGATAAACTATCAATTATTGTTGAGAGTAATATCAGTAAATATTTCACACGGAGAGACAAAAAAACAAAATCTAAACCACAATTTGACATGCAATAGAAGTGCAGCTTTAAAATGTTCATGCATTCATAAATTAATAATTAAAAAGACAAAAATGACATTAATTAAGTTTACTTGAAGAGTTCTGATATCTATTGCCTCGGGAATTCCGTCAAGAAATGCATTTTTTTTGTAGTAACGGTTGTTAGCATCCAAGTTATTAAAAGCAAAGCTAATATACATACCATAATTTCCACCTCCGATGATAATAACATAGTTACCTTTAAATTCATGTCCAGACTTGTAATAATTTGAATGTACAATCTTACCGGTGGTGAAAGCGCTTGATACCCTTCTTCGTTCTCTCCAGTCGCAACCACCACAAACTCCAACCAGCACAACCTCCGGAGTTTGATGTACTGGTTGGAGTTTCTGGTGGTTGAAACCGAAGAGAAGAGAGATCGGTATCTTCTGGTGGTGAAAGGGCTTGATGCTTTCACCGGTGAGATTGTGCATTCGAGTCAGTACAGTGTGGAAGTGACTTTAAAGTTAAAAATGTTCTTGTGGTTAGAGGTGAAAATTCAGGTTTGGAGATTTTCTTTTAGATTTATATATGATAATGCTAATTACTATGATCTTTGGCTAGCTTAGTAATATATGAGTTTTATCAATGTCTTTTGTTTCTTCAACTTTAACAACGAAAACAAATCTTTAATTTCTCAATTTTAAAAAAAATGCTAATATTCTTATTTTTCGTTACCATATGTCTTTTTATTCAGTCTGTTCTCTAAATTTGTACAGGTGCATATATTGTCCAAAGAAAAGGTATACTTGGGGATGTCAAGTATTTTCTCGTGACTATGGTTGACACATTAGTGACGGTGCTGGCAATGGCAAGGTTATTTATCTCTAGATATCCCTCCAAGTATGGACTCATCCGACTAAAAAAAGGTATTTTCCCACCAAACTCTTTAATGGAAAAACTCCAGTCATCGATGTCGGAACTGTCCAAAAGATTTGCGAAGGCATGATTCAGGTACCTTCCATTGTCCACCAAATTTCATATTCATATTTATTATTTTATTTCTTATAATTTTATTTCTTATGAAATATATAATGTTAAATATTAACATTATACAAATGAAAAGGGAAGTATAAATATATAATAAGTGAAAAGAAGAAAAATATTTGAAAATGGAAAACAAAAGAAAAATGAAAAGAATTAAAGGAAAAAATAATAAAATATAATTTTCATTTTTATATGGCATAATTAATTTGTGGAAATGGGAAAATACTTTTGCATATCAATAACAAAATATAATCAAATAGTTATATTTCTTCGTTTTCATAGATCAAAGCTTCACGAACACTTGATTTTCTTTTTGAAAAGCATTTAATACAATAAAGTGAAAACAATCAAACATGATTACTTACTATTGTTGCACTGTTACGTTATCAATGGGTCATAAAAAGCATACAAGGCAAGACCTTAACGTTTGGAAATGTAATCAAACAAGATTTCGACGCTATTGTGTTTGCGACTGGTTACAAAAGCTCTTGGTTGCAAATGCTCTGTCTGCAACTAGTTAAAGGTACCCCTAAACACCCTCTACTCGAAACAAATTAAACTGGTCTTATGTATTATAATGGTGATGTGTGTTGTGAAATGATAAACATAGAACTATGAATATCTAACGAATGATGTTGCTTTCCCCAAAACCCCCAATGACGAAACATTGGAAAGAAGAGAAGAATCTTTAATGTGCTGGATTTTCTAGGAAGGGGATCATGGGAGCCGCCGAAGATGCTATGTCGGTCGCTGAAGACATCAAATCAATCTTGGCAACTTTCAAGTATTAATGACTGTGAAATAAATTGTAGGAAGCATTGTGTTGGTTTTGGTATGGTGTTTAAGACTTTTTTATTTATGGTGGTGGTGTTTAAGATGAACAATCTTTATATATAAATATATATGTTCATCAAATAATAAACCATGTTTGATCCAGATAGGTAAATTAGTGGTTTGTATTAATATGTTCATATCTTAATGTTTGCCCACATAAAGCTCGAACCATATAATTATTGCTAATGTGCAACAGTGCAAGGTACATGTGAAGCTAGATGTCGTACCTATTTTTTAAAATATAACATATAGCAATAATTATGGTATAAGTTAGTTATTTATACTTTATAAAACATAGATCTGTCGAATCTCAAGAATATAATGCAAAATTAAACATCTTAGTAAATTCACTGGTGCTCATCCGCATAAGATATGTGTGGACTCTCTTTCTCAATCATGATATTAAGATTCTTTGTACCTCCATTAGGCACCATATGCAACATATTCCTTCAGCAACAAGTAAGAGGAACAACACGTTGTCTCTATACTTGGAAATACAGAGAACCAATTAGCATCTTGACATGTATTCTTGTACAAGAATCACAGTTTTAGAAGATGTAAGAAAATATGCAAAAGAAGTTGAGAAGCACAATACTGACTGATACATAATATGCACAATGTTTAAACTAGTAACCCCAAAAAAGCTACAACCTATTAATAAGTGAATTTTGTTCTTCAATATAAACACAGTGGATTAGCATCAAATGTTTCTATGAATCAAAATATATATAAGGAGTCTCATGTTTCAGATTACTAATTCTACAAGAACCCACAAGTTTGGTCAGATTTCTGTAATTGCAATTATAACGACAATTATAACCCACAAATTTGATAAGATTACATTCTGTTTCAAAGCATCGAATATGTCCTTATCAACAACCCAAGCAGTCAAACAGAGCCATGCAAGATGTTCACTCTCAAACATTAAGGAGGTCACATGAACCGTCATCATACAGAACAATAAAAATCAAACATGTAGATGTAGATTTACAGACTTTCTCAACCTCCAACATATGTAATCCCTCTATGCTTTGTCCTTTGTAACTTAATCAAACTTCAATATCGGACCAAACTTCTTCTCCTTAGATTTACCGGCTTCATCATCTCCATCTCCTCTGCCTCCGCTACCACTATTCCCATTTTTTCTCCCACCGTTATCAACTTCCAAAAGGTCTCATCTTTCAGTTTGCTCTACGCTCGCTTCATTTATGTGGTCCTGAAACCCTCATTAATCTCTATATTCCTCCACCGTCAACAGAGAGGAAGAGGAAAACCAAAGCCGATATGGCTTCTCCTCCATACATAGAGAAAGCAGCTACTGACTCTGATCGAGGGTTTTCGTTTTCTGTTCATCGTCGACAACTTCAACAATAAAAAATAGGCATTGTGATATACAGATGATGAAGAAGGGAAGAACCAGGGTATTATGGAGTTTTTCTATGTTTAGTGTGTGAAAATATGTGTAAAACTACCCTAAGAGTCAAAATTGTCTTATTGTGTTATTAAATCTCTTAAAGTGACCCACAATTTAATTCTCTCTTAAACAAACAACAAACTGATCAGCTTCATGATATCTCACATATTTACATTGTTTTGACCACCTTTCCTTGCACATTTTCATCATTTAGACATGTCTAGGTTGCATTGCATCGCATTTGTTTATATCAGGTATTGGAGTTCTCTACTGGTGAGTTTGGGGGCAATTGAGGCTAAGGAAGTGAAGTTTTGGGGGTAAAAGTGAACTCTGGCACGAAGTGTAGCGACCAGCGTTGGTCGCTACAGACCCAAAGAATAAATGCGGACACCGTAGCGACCAGGCGTAGCGACCAGGAGTGGTCGCTACAAACCACAGAAGAAACGCGGATGCCGTAGCGACCATCCATAGCGACCAAGCCAGGTCGCTATAGGCCTTTGAAACTCGGTGGCGACTAAGTGTCCTAGCGACCTTCTTGTAGCGGGATGGACAGGTCGCTAGGGCGTAGAAACCTTATTTTTTACGGGTTGGCCCGGGTTGTTGGGTCGACCGGTTCGTTTTTAAACTACTATTTATGCTTTTTAAACCTAATGGGAGCACACTCTGATTTTTATCTGGAGACATATACTACTTTTGGTGAAAAAGATTGAATCCTTAATCCTCTTTGATCTTCTTATTTTTGTTTCACTGATTATTCTGGATCATTAGACATGATTAACTCTGAATCATCTATGGTTTTTGAGTTCATCATGTTCGCTAGTGAGTAGTTACCTTTAGGATTCATGGGTTAGGGTGATCTAGGGTGATTAAGTGATAGATTAGAAAGTTTAGTGTTAGGTCATTCATGTTCTATGATTATCTCTTATCTCTAATGCTAGATTAGACTTGATCACTTTGATCTAGATCCTTAGACAGTTTGTACCCGAAAGGTGTTCGATGAAATGTCTGAACCAAACAATAATTCTCTTTACTTGCTTAACCAATGACAATTGATGTTAGGAAAGTTTAGATAGTTAATAGACATATTCTTAATGATTGCTTGATTTAACTAAACCAAAGACATTTGATGTTTAGTGATTGAAAGCAAATGAACTTTTATCTTGATAAAGAACTAGTTTAATGGTGCGTCTAGACTAGTAGAACCGGATTGATTGTAGTGTTAACATTCTATGTTAGATCTTAGTCACCCAAATTCAATACCCCTGCCCATGGGTTCTTTGTTTCCCAATTGATTTATAATTCTAGTTTTTACTCATGTGTTCTCTTGTTACTTCATTTCACACATCAAAACCGATTGCACTTAGATTAAGCTTATACTTGTATTCTCATTGCATCATGATCACTTATGATTGGATTGACACTCATCTATACTACTTTGATTAGGATAGAGTAAAATCATGTATCAAATTTGGCGCCGTTGCCAGTTCTAAGTTGATTGTGACAGTGAGATTTAGTCATAACTTGAGACTAAATCTTATTTTCTTTTACTTGCTTACTGACACACTTTCTTCATTTCTCTTAGAATCACAGGTGTATGAACTTGCGGAGCAGAGTACCAACAGACCTTGTTCCAAGAGTAGACAACATCAGGGCTTTAGAGAGAGAGTTAGCAAAAAAGAGAAGAGAAGAACAACTGATTCCTTTCGATATGTTGGAGTTCGAAATGGATGTCAACCAGCATAACCCTCATCAAGAAGGTGCCAATGGAGCTGACAACCATGGAATACAACCTCAAGATGTACATGGCCAAGGAGCTGCAAACCTTAGGCAACAACACCCTCCACGCCAAGCTCGAGCATCGGAACATATGATCAGCCCAACATCCATGGGAATCGGGCTGGTTTCAGAGCACCAGCTGTGGAGAACAACAACTTCGAGATCAAGTCAAGTCTGATCAACATGATTCAAGCTAACAAATACCATGGTCTTTCTTTGGAAGATCCACTAGACCACCTAGATAACTTTGACAAGCTATGTGGACACGACGAAGATCAATGGTATCTTCTGAAGATGCTTTCAAACTAAGATTGTTTCCCTTCTCTTTGGGAGACAAAGCCCACTTTTGGAGAAGAGTTTACCTCAGGGGTCCATTAACACTTGGGAAGAATGCAAACGGGTCTTCCTTAACAAGTTTTCTCCACATCCAGAACTGCTAAGCTGAGAAATGAGATTTCTGGATTTTCAACAAAAAGAACCTTGAGAGTTTTGCTGAAGCATGGGAAAGGTTCAAGAGCTACTTAACACAGTGTCCTCACCATGGCTTCAATAATGAGAGTATCCTAAGCACTTTCTACAGAGGAGTTTCTGCCTAAGTATCGAAGCATGTTAGACACGCCAGTAATGGTTTCTTCTTGGGAAGAACAACTCAAGATGGCATGGAACTTGTTGAGAACATGGCACAAAGTGATTCAGTGTACAATGATGACTGCGACAGCAGAACCGAGGTGGAGGTGGCGAGGACTCCAATACAAGAAAAGAACTGAAATCTCTACAGGATAAGCTCGACATGCTCTTAGAGCTAAACAGGAAAAGGTGAACTTTATTGGAAAGAAGGGCAAGAAGAAGTTTAGAGGTTAATGAAGTTGATGGTTTGGAAGGACAACATGAGCTATGTTTTATCAACGCTAACGGACAATGGTACAGGAAAGAACCCAACTTCCATACCAAAACCCTATCCAAACAAGCCCCAGTACCCAAACAACTACCAGCAAAAACCTCCCTATAACAACCAACAAATTGGTTACCCACCCAAGCAACCATACCCTCCAGGTTTTCCATCCAAAGGAAATCAGTCTACTCAAGCTCAAGGAAGTTCTTCACAGGCTCAACCTAGAGATACAAGTGTGGAATCTATGTTTAAGCAGCTCCTCGAATCTCAAGCGAGAAATGAGAAAACCATTGGAGATGAGTTAAAGAACATCCACACCAAGATTGATGGGAGCTACAATGAACTCAACAACAAGTTCAAGGCCTTGGAGAATCAATTCGCTACCATGAGCTCCAACTCTAAGAGGCCAATTGGATCATTACCTGGAAAATCTGAGAAGAATCCTAAGGAGACAATGCACTCAATCACGTTGAGAAGTGGTAGAGAATTACCTTCAAGAGTTCTCCTCAAGGATGATGAGAAGCAAGGTGGGGAGGTAGCCATCAATCTAGAGGATGAGGTTGTGATTGTTGATGAGAAGACCAATGAGGATATCATGGAAAAGATTGTCGATGCTAAAGGTAAAGGAAAGTTGGGGAAGAAAAGAAAGCATCGAACAAAGATGAAGCCACTTCTTCCTCAACACAGTCTACATTCGTTCCCCCTCCTTATGAGCCAAAACTTCCATTTCCGGGTAGATTCAAGAAACAACTTTTGGAGAAGTACAAAGCACTCTTTGAGAAGCAAATGAGTGAGGTTCAGATTACCATGCCCATTATTGATGCCTTCATGCTGATTCCTCAATACAACAAGTTCTTGAAGGATGCTATAACTCAGAAGAAGAAGGAGATGGAAGGCATGATGGTTCTTACTCATGAGTGTAGTGCCATTATTCAAAGGTTGACTGTTCCAAAGAAGCTTGAAGATCCAGGAAGTTTCACTTTACCTTGTGCCATTGGTCCACTGTCATTTGAAAGATGTCTATGTGACTTGGGGGCAAGTGTCAGCCTCATGCCTTTATCTATTGCGAAGAAGCTCGGCTTTACACATTACAAGAAGTGTAGAATCTCTCTAGTGTTGGCTGATCGCTCTGTTAAGCTCCCTATAGGCATCCTGGAAGATCTACCGGTAATGGTTGGAAACTGTGAGATACCCACTGATTTTGTGGTTCTTGAGATGGATGAAGAGCCCAAGGACCCGTTGATTTTGGAAGACCATTCTTAGCTACTGCTGGAGCTATTGTTAATGTTAAAGATGGTAAGATTGATCTTCATCTTGGGGAGGGGAACACTCTTCACTTTGATGTTAAGGAGATGATGAAAAACCTACCATTCAAGGACAAGCCTTCTACATTGAGGCTATGGATGCGTTAGCTGATGAGTTCCTAGAAGAGATGGCGCTTGAGGACTCTCTTCAACATGCTCTAACAGTTGATAGAGAGGTCCAAATGATTGAGGACAAGGAGAGCAAAGAGTACATGAGGATGTTGGATTCTCACAAGGGATTGAATGGAGTAGACAACTTCCAAGAGCTGTCTCAAGCTGTTTACCATGTTGCCTCAACCGCCTTACAAGAGGACCTTCAACAAGATGATTGGAGCGAGCTCAAGGCACCCAAAGTGGAGCTTAAACCCCTTCCCATTGGTGTAAGGTACGCCTTTCTTGGTACTAATAACACATATCCTGTCATTGTGAGTAGCCAACTAAATGAAAAAGAATTGTCTACACTTTTAAATGAGCTTAAAAAGTATAGAAAAGCAATTGGCTACTCACTTGAAGACATCAAAGGGATATCACCCTCCTTGTGCATGCATAGGATACATCTAGAGGACGAATCAATGACTTCTATAGAGCATCAAAGAAGGTTGAACCCCAACTTGAAAGATGTTGTTAAGAAAGAGATTCTTAAACTCTTGGATGCTGGAGTGATTTACCCTATTTCTGATAGTACTTGGGTATCTCCCGTGCATGTAGTTCCCAAGAAGGGTGGTATCACTGTCATTAGGAATGATAAGGATGAATTGATACCCACAAGAACCATAACTGGTCATAGAATGTGCATTGACTACCGAAAACTTAATGATGCATCTAGAAAGGATCATTTTCCTTTGCCATTCATTGATCAAATGCTTGAGAGACTTGCAAATCATCCCTATTATTGTTTTCTTGATGGATACTCAGGTTTCTTCCAAATACCCATACACCCCAATGATCAGGAAAAGACAACATTCACATGCCCGTATGGTACCTTTGCTTATCGAAGGATGCCATTTGGGCTATGTAATGCACCAGCAACTTTCCAAAGAGCAATGATGTCTATATTCTCTGATCTTATTGAGGATGTGGTGGAAGTCTTTATGGATGATTTCTCTGTGTATGGATCTTCTTTTGCTGTGTGTTTGTCTAATCTATGCAGGGTTTTGAAAAGATGTGAGGAGACGAACCTTGTGCTTAATTGGGAAAAATGCCACTTCATGGTAAAAGAAGGAATTGTTCTGGGACACAAGATCTCAGAGAGAGGAATCGAAGTGGATAAGGCGAAGATTGACGTGATGATTGGGTTAGCTCCACCAAGATCGGTAAAGGACATCAGAAGCTTTCTAGGCCATGTCGGGTTCTATAGGAGGTTCATCAAAGACTTCTCAAAGATAGCTAGACCGCTGACAAAACTACTATGCAAAGAAGCTATCTTTAACTTTGATGAGGAATGTCTTGAAGCCTTCAAGAAGCTGAAGAGTGAACTTATCAGTGCCCCCATTGTTCAGCCACCAGATTGGGATCTTCCCTTTGAGATTATGTGTGACGCTAGTGATTATGCTGTGGGAGCAGTCTTGGGGCAGAAGAGAGATAAGAAGACTCATGTCATCTACTATGCAAGTAGAACTCTTGATGATGCTCAAATGAAGTATGCTACAACTGAGAAAGAGCTTCTTGCCATAGTGTTTGCTTTCGAGAAGTTTAGAAGCTATTTGGTAGGCTCCAAGGTGATAGTCTACACTGATCATGCTGCGCTAAGACACCTTTTGGCAAAGAAAGATGCTAAGCCAAGATTGTTGAGGTGGATTCTATTGTTACAAGAATTTGATCTTGAGATAAAAGACAAACCCAGAGTTGAGAATGGAGTAGCTGATCATTTGTCTCGAATGAAAGTTGATTGTGGTATTCCCATCGATGAAAGCCTTCCAGAAGAGCAGATTATGGCCATCAGGGCGGTTATGAAGCTTTGTGAGACTGGGAAGAAGCTTGAAGAGATTAAAGCAACTGAAGAGAAAGAACCATGGTACGCTGATTTGGTGAACTACTTAGCCTGTGGAAAGGAGCCTTTGGGACTAGAAGGTTATGCTAAGAAGAAGTTCTACAAGGATGTGAAGAGGTACTACTGGGATGAACCCTATCTCTATATACTTTGTAGGGATCAACTCTATAGAAGAGTAGTAGCTGAAGGAGAGGTTGAAGGAATCCTTGAACATTGTCATGGGTCATCCTATGGAGGTCACTTTGCCACCTTCAAGACTGTTGCTAAGGTTCTACAAGCTGGATTTTGGTGGCCACACATGTTCAAGGACACACAAAACTTTGTCTCAAGATGTGATTCATGCCAGAGAAGAGGGAATATCACCAAAAGGAATGAGATGCCTCAAAACCCTATCCTGGAAGTTGAAGTATTTGATGTATGGGGCATCGATTTCATGGGACCATTCCCATCCTCCTTTGGGAACACTTACATCCTTGTAGTTGTTGACTATGTGTCGAAATGGGTAGAAGCTATAGCAAGTCCAACCAATGATGCTAAGGTGGTTCTAAAGATGTTCAAGAGCATTATCTTTCCAAGGTTTGGAGTACCTAGAGTTGTGATCAGTGATGGAGGCTCTCACTTCATCAACAAGCTGTTTGAGAATCTTCTTAAGAAGAATGGTGTAAAACACAAGGTGGCAACTCCATACCATCCTCAAACAAGCGGACAGGTGGAAATCTCCAACAGAGAAATCAAATCCATCCTAGAAAAGACAGTAGGAACAACAAGGAAAGACTGGTCCATCAAGCTTGACGATGCACTATGGGCTTATAGGACAACCTACAAAACTCCTATAGGAACCACACCTTTCAACCTAGTCTATGGGAAAGCTTGTCATCTTCCAGTGGAGCTTGAATACAAAGCCTTGTGGGCAGTCAAACTTCTCAATTTTGACATCAAGACAGCCCAGGAGAAGAGATTGATTCAGCTGAGTGAACTTGATGAGTTACGTCTTGATGCCTATGAAAGCTCAGCGATCTACAAGGAAAAGACTAAAGTTGTTCATGACAAGAAAATCCTTAAGAGAGAGTTCAGTGCTGGGGATCAGGTGCTGCTCTATAATTCTCGGTTGAAGCTGTTTCCTGGGAAGCTCAAGTCAAGAAGGTCAGGTCCTTTCAAGGTTAAATAAATGAAACCTTATGGAGCAATAGTGTTGTGGAGCAAGGATGGAAGAGACTTCACAGTCAACGGACAAAGAGTTAAGCTCTACTTGGGGATTTCAAGTGAAGAGGAAGGAACTTCAGTTCCACTCTCCGATCCGGACTTTGCTTAACCAAAAAGAGAGGAAGTCAAGCTAGAGACTTTAAACAAGCTCACTTGGGAGGAAGTCCCATGTTTATCTTTGTACATATTCTAGTAGCTTCTATTTTAGTTTTATCTTTATACTTTTTAGGACTATTTGATGTTTGTGAGTGAGTCTTTTCAGGGGTGAAAGATGATCAGGTGGAGAAAAGAACTGCTTTCAAAGTTTTCAACACTTCACCGCCTGTAGCGACCTCACGTAGCGACCACAGACAGGTCGCTACACAATTTGCGAGTTCTGTAGCGACCGAGGCGTAGCGACATTACCTTGGTCGCTACAGATTCGAAGATGAAATCCGGCTAAGGGTCGTAGCGACCAAACCGTAGCGACCACAAACAAGTCGCTACGCGGCAAATTGCGAGTAGTGGTAGCGACCAGCCATAGCAACCACGTAAAGTCGCTACGGGTCAAGCGATTATGCGGCATGCCATACGCGACCATACCCGTAGCACCAAGGGACGGTCTCTAACACAGCCCAGGTAGTCTATCCTTTACTCTAACCGGTCTAATCAGACGCAAAACCGAACCACCACCAACCACCCCCTCTCCCTCCACTCGATTTAACACCTTCTCACCCCCTCACTTTCCCCTCTTCATTCCCAAAACAAAAGCAAAAACTCTCTCAAGAACACAACAACCAAATTTCCCCCAATTCTCCACAAATTCACTTTGTTCAACTTGCTACCAACTCGAAATTACCTCCTAAACCCATATCTTCCATCTTGGCCCTCAATCAAGCAAGGTATGAAATTTTGGGTTGATTCTTTCTCATGGAAAATTTTTCAACTTTTCAAAAGTTGTTGCATGTCCGATTTTTCTGTTGAAAACTAGTTCTCCATGTTCTTATATGCTTGTTTGTGGCTTTGGATTGATAAATTCGTGGTAAGATGACTGTGAATTGAGAATTAGGAATTAGGGTTCTTGGTGTTCTTGAGAAAAAAAATTGGGGAAAATGGATATTTTTGCTTGGATTTGTTTCCAATCCAAGTGTTCTATACCTACTGTTAAGAGATCACTGTTACTCTAATTTATTTTAGCACTGTGTTCGGTGAAACGATTGTTTTTTGGACTGAGATTGATATGCTTGTTTTAGTATAACTTTGATTCGTTCAATCAATACGTTAAATTGGCTATTTGTGATATTGTGGAACCTCTCAACATTGCTCTTCATACTACTCTTAGTGTTTATTCAGGTACCAATGGCGAGAAACAGATCAACGAGAATCACCAAAGCGAAACCACGACAGATTACTGAAGATGATGGTTGAGCGAGAAAGAAAGAAATATGAAGGAGATCGAAGAGGGTCGTTCAAGCCCCAACTGATAGTGAAGATGAGGTTCCGCCCAAGACCAGCTAAGAAACCCAAAGGAAAAGGAAAAGGGAAAGCATAGCAAAGGAAAGGGATAGATCAGTCATCCCAACAAAATCCCAGCTGTTCAGTCACCTCCAGAAGATCTTGCGCTGGGCACCAACGAGATTTCCCTGCCGATATTCCTCCAGGAAACGGGCTTTATGATGGAGTCTTTCAGATACTGGAGAGCATGGGACTCCAATCCTCCTCACAATGGAAGCCAAGCTCTGTACTGAGAAGCTCACGACACTTCTCTCTCATCATTGGAAGTTGTCCCCCTTAGCGATGGACCAGCTAGAGTTTGGGTTATGGAGAGATTCAATTCAAGGTCCGAGGGAAGCTCTACAAACTGAGCTACAAGGAGATCAGCGACGTTCATGGGTTCAAGGAATACAAGCACAGCGATCTCCTCAAACTACAACATCCCCGACAGAGTCTGGCCTCTATTGCAGCGTTGGTCATGATCCTCAGAGAAACAAGAACTCCAACATTCGAAACCCTGTGATCAGATATTGCCACCGGATCTTAGCCAACACTCTCTTTGCCCAGCCGAGAATATGGAATGTTTTTGGACGATGAGTTGACAATGCTGTCCATGGGGCTTATACTATTGTTTCGGCGATATGCATTCTACACTAATTACGAAGATATTTTTGCAGACTTTGGGCGAGTGGGTTTCTTCGTGAGGAGACTCAAATACTACCAGGACTAGGCTTGGAATTAACCATGATAGCACACCTCGCTGAGCATCGGCGGCGTGATCACACCACTGCTGAAAGCCGCAGGAGTACCCCCTCCATAGTGAGACTCCTCAGAACCCTTTATACATGGATGGTCCTTACATGAAGAGGACCAAATACTCTTTCAGGGATGTTTTAAGGCAAGCATGTTTATTCCTTCTACATCGACTTTGAGCACATAGAGCTTCTCCTACCAAACCCGCCGGTTCTCATGGTCCGTAGCAAGCACAACATCTCATTCGACATCCCTACAGATCTCCATCTTGGCCCACACGGTCCACTTGACACCGTCCCGAATCGCAGGAGAATAGCGAGACAATCAATTGTCGGTCCATCTTCATCTGCTGTTGCCACTGCTACTACAGCACCTATCCCAGCATCCACTTCACGAGATGAGATCCAAGAGGAGGAACGCACACTCTATGGCCCTTCCCACTATTACTTCACGCCCCACATTGGAGCCCTTTCGAAGGGTCCTTTGCGCGATGTCCACGAGTTCATTGGGAAGCTTGAGGGATGGAACAGATTCCAGGATAAAACCATTCAAAAGCTATCATCCAAATACAAACCGCTGAAGAAGACAGTAAAAAATAATGTTGCATCCTCAGAAAGGTTTATGAAGAGAGTCACCGATGTTTTGGTTAGAGCATGGATAGGCGGCTGTAAAGCAGAAGACCTCATCATGGCTGAGACCTCTGCTCCAGAACCTCGCCGCCAGCCTTGTCATGGAAGGGGGCGTTCAGGCACAGACACTTCCGACGAAGAAGACGAAGGCTTTGAGATAGGCAACCAGCAAGACATAGAAGAGAGTGACGACGGAGTTGGCGGAAGCGAGGGCGAGCACGACGAGGAGGCCACTGCCTCCGATTCATTTTGAGGTATCTCCATACCTCTATCATTGTAAATATTCATTTTCTTTTCAGTATCTCTTTCTCTCTTGACTACACAGAGACTGTGTTATTCAAGTTTGGGGAGGGGGATACCAAGTATTTAACCATGTTTATTTTGCCTTTTTGCATTGATTCTTGTATTGTTTATAGTTATTCGCATTGAAAAATCCAAAAAAAAAGAAAAAAAAAATTATTTACGTTGCATCATTTCATCGTTAGGATTGAGTCTAGAGCATATAGATTGCATTCATATTGCATAGGGAGCAAGGATGTTATTGTCTCGTAAAGAAGACATGTCTAGAACTCAAAATGACACCCTAGTTAAACATAACAAGTAGCTTAAGCATATCTTTAAAGACTTGCCAGCTTCAAGCCTTGAAAACTCTTCTCGAAACTGGTTGTTTGTTGAGATTGACATTGTTATTGAAACCAACTCCAAAATGAACTAGGGCTTAATGAACTTAATCTACCTTGCTTATGGACTCTTGTATACTTGATCATGGATCTTATACACTTTGGGTTTATCTATATTAATTGTACCACTCTCTAAAAACCCAAATGTCACCTCCTTACCCTTTAACCCTTACCATTCTTTGAAACCTTAATTGAATTTGCTTGATTGAGGTCTTTTATTGATAGCTTTTCATGTGTAAAAGCTTGAGAGTATTAGGCGCGACATTGGTTTGTTTTCATCTTTGGCTGGCTATAGGACCTCTTTTGAGCTATCATTTAGGAATGGGAAGTCTGTTGGTATCTATAAGCTTTGCTCTTGGGTTTTGAGGTGAGAGATAAGTAAAAAGAATGGCTAAAAGAGAGATGAAAAGAAGATGGCACTAGTGATCAAAGAAAAAGAAAATAAATGTTCTAGGTACCTTAAGCAAAACCCCATAGGAAAAAAAAGAACGGAAAGAAAAATATGTAAAAAAAAAAAGAGAAACAATAAAAGGTTGGGGAAACAAAAAGAAAAGAATAGAGTTAAGTAGGAAAACAAAATAAAAAGATATCCCTAGTTGGTTCAAATAAAAGAAAAGAGAGAGTTCATTTGGTGAGTGAGAAAGGAGTAAAATGATGAGAACAAACCATTGTATGCATGAATTGCTCATTTTCTTAGATAAATTTTGCATAATTGTGAAGCTCCTTTTCTTGACTGTAAGTCACCAAAGGATTTGAACTCTTCTCTATCCTAATTAAACTATTTTCACTTATCAAGCCAAATGATTGAGATCAAGTTTCCATTAGCAAGGATTCGTTTTGTTAATTTGTCAATGAATGTGAGAGTTGGTATATAGACTTGTTGGTTGACGAGCATTGCATCTAGTGTAGAGGCATAAGAGTCTTGTTAGGCCTTGAGAGATAGAGTGTACTAAGAGAGTCTGCTCATGTTATTTGCTATGTTTGCCTAGGATGTGATGTTGAAGGCTAGGAAGTGTATCTTTTGGTTCTGAGCTCCCAACTTCAAACCTCTCTCCCTTTCTTTTCTTGAAAGTTCACTTGAGGACAAGTAAAGAAAAGTTTGGGGGAGTTGATATCTCACATATTTCCATTGTTTTGATCACCTTTCCTTGCACATTTTCATCATTTAGACTCACATTTAGACATGTCTATGTTGTATTGGCAATTGCATTTGTTTATATCAGGTATTAAAGTTCTCTATTGGTGAGTTTGAAGGCAATTGAGGCTAAGGAAGAGAAGTTTGGGCAAAAGTGAGGTCTGGCAAATCTGCGAGTGGTGTAGCGACCAGGCGTAGCGACCAGGAGTGGGTCGCTACAGACCGACAGAAGAAACGCGGATGTCGTAGCGACCATCTGTAGCGACCAAGCCAGGTCGCTACACGGCCCTTTGAAACTCGGTGGCGACTAAGTGTCATAGCGACTTTCTTGTAGCGGGATAGACAGGTCTCTAGGGGCCTAGAAACCTTATTTTCTTAACGGGTTGGCCCAAGTTGTTGGGTCAACCCGGTTTGTTTTTAAACTACTATTTATGCTTCTTAAACCTAATGGAAGCAGCCACTCTGGTTTTGATCTAGAGACACATACTACTTTTGGTGAAAAAGATTGAATCATTAATCCTCTTTGATCTTCTTATTTTTGTTTCATTGATTATTATGGATCATTAGATATGATTAACTCTGAATCATCTATGCTTTTGAGTTCATCATGTTTGCTAGTGAGTAGTTACCTTTAGGATTCATGGGTTAGGGTGATCTAGGGTGATTAAGTGATAGATTAGAGAGTTTAGTGTTAGGTCATTCATGTTCTATGATTATTTCTTGTCTCTAATGCTAGATTATACTTGATCACTTTGATCTAGATACTTAGACAGTTTATACCTGAAAGGTGTTCGATGAAATGTTTGAACCAAAGTGATAATTCTTTTTACTTACTTAACCAATGACAATTGATGTTAGGGAATTTAGATAGTTAATAGACATATTCTTTAATGATTGCTTGATTTAACTAGACCAAAGACATTTGATGTTTAGTGACTGAAAGCAAATGAAATTTATATTGATAAATAACTAGTTTAATGGTGGGTCTAGACTAGTAGAACCGGATTGATTGTAGTGCTAACATTCTAAGTTAGATCTTAGTAACCCAAAGTCAATACTAGTGTTTACTATTGTGTTCTCTTGTTACTTCCTTTCACACATCGAAACTGATTGCACTTAGATTAAGCTCATACTTGTATTCTCATTCCATCATAATCACTTAGGATTAGATTGACACCCATCTATACTATTTTGATTAGGAGTGTAAAATCCTTTATCAGTAAACCAGCAATAAAGCATGCTACAAGTTGATCTTCAGAGTCGTGGATATCCACACGTGTGAGAAATCTGGTATAATTCGCTTAATCTTCGACGGATCGAGAGCCTGACAAATGTTATGAAAGTTTCTGAAAAAGAAGACGCCTCAAATTTGTACGGGATACGTCTTGCGCATATGTTTTTATCCAAGAAGTTATCTTCTCTTTCCCACGGCGAGTATGAGAGAGCTTGAGTTGACTCCACCATGAGGCAGCGTGGCCACGGAATAGGGTGGTAACAAGAGAAACTTGTCTATTGTTTGGGGACGTCTTTAAATTCCATGAATTCATCAACTCTTACAAAACCAGTCGAGAAGGTCCTCGGGTTGGGATCCACCATGAAATTTTGGGATATCAAGTTTTATCCCCGATGTCCAATGTGTATCGTCGTTGTGTCGAGGTTACCGATCTCGAGCCTGGTGTTGTTGTTAATCGTTAGCGTTGTCCCCGAATGGATTGTCTTCATCAGAATCATCCATTAACTTCTTCAAAAACGGGATTATGGTGGCGATTTCGGCGTTGTTGTGGTGCTGTGTTTGCAGAGTTTCTGCGAATGCTGCTTGAACTCCGACCTGAATGCTGGTTTGAATGGACTCGGCGATTGTCCTAGCGTAGGTTATCGTGAAAGTTTTCTTAGATTTTTCCAAAAAATTTCTGGAATTGCGTCCAGTCATTAGCTGGTTCGTTGTGCCATTGAAACCCTAGAATCAAAACTACGAAGGAATCGTATTTAAAGTCTCTCCATACCGACGACGGAGCAGAAGTAACTGTTTAGTAACCAAAATTGCAAGGTAACGTTGAATTCTAAGAATTCGCGTTATCTTAGCCTTCTTAAGATCTGTTGAATTCTCAAAGAATACCCAGAACTAAGGATTAAGAGTTGTTTACACAAAGCTCTAAGTTTAATAAATTTAATAATCAAAGTTGTGCCTCTTACAAATCAAGAGCTCACTATTTTTACTAATAAGACAAGACATAAGTATTTAAGGGTTAGGATCTAACCTTCTATCGTAAATTCTTAATCATTATCTTTCTAATATCTAGAATAAAAAGAAAAGGAAACTAGAAAACCAAAACTCAATAGAAATAGGATGCTACGCTACATCAAAACAGTCAGGCAGTGGCTCATTCAACTTCAGTGGTATACTCATTTTTCGCAATTCCAAGTTGAATATCAAGCATTCATCATTGGATTGGATCAAAGATATATTTCCAAGGTCTTATAAAGAAGCAATGGAGGTTTATGAATGGAAATAATCAGTTGGAAATGAGACCAATGCCATGATTATAAATGACACTTTTGTATTAGAGTGAGATTCCAATGGGAAAGAAGCAGTCCCAAATAAGTGGGGTCTTCACAATCAAATACTTGTCAAATGGCAACGTGGAGAGGCGCAAAACAAGATTGGTGGCAAGAGGCTTCACTCAGACATATGGAGAGGATTATGTGGACACATTTGCACCAGTGACCAAACTACATACCATTCGAATCATCCTCTCTCTTGCAACAAATCTAGAGTTGGAGTTATGACAGATAGATGTCAAGAATGCTTTTCTTCAAAAGAGAGATAGAATATGAGGTCTACATGCATCCTCCTTCTGGTCAGAGCACTTGGTCAAGCCTTGAAATGTTCTAAGACCCAAGAAAGCCATCTATGGACCTAAAAAATCACCAAGAGCTTGGTATCACAAGCTGAGTACTACATTAAATGGAAGAGACTTCTGGAAGTCAGAAGCTGATCACACTCTATTCACTCTTCCTGGTCCAAGAGGCATTGTGGTCATATTTATTTATGTGGATGATATAATCATCACAGTCAGACAAAGAGGGCATCCAAGAAATGGTATTCCTCAAATATGTGTTTGATATTAAAGATTTAGGTGAACTCAAGTACTTTCTTGGAATTGAAATATGTCGCTCTAAAGAGGGGCTCTTCCTATCCCAAAGGAAGTACACACTTGATATTTTAACTGAGGCAGGAAACCTTGGAGAAAGACGAGTCAAAACTCCAGTTGAAGAAGGTTATAAAGTCTTGTGACCCTTTTTTGTCAATATGGACGTCAGAGGAAATTGCCAAGAAGAGAAGTCACATGTTGCTTAAAAATTCAAATGCAGCTGTCACTTTCACTCTTTAAACATGTGTCCTTGTCTTTTTCTGTTTAGTCTTTATTTTATTTTTTCTAATTGTCTAGTTTTTGTTGGAAGTAATGAAGAAGAATAGATTTGACCCAAAAATAAGAGTAAAGTATGTAGTACACATACAGAAAAATGTTCAGTAAATATAAATATCTTCGGATAGACTAATGTGGTAAAACCCAAATTCTTTCATTCAAAAAAAAAAGTGATCACTACAGACAATTAATTTAAGTTATACTAGCAATTTATCTGAATGACTGCGCAATCTTAGTCACCATACTACTGCTCCGTGTAAAGCCATTAGGATGTCTTCATATGATAAGAATATATTGCTATCGCGAAGTACATCTTTCTCTTGAAGTGTCTTCTTGTAGCCAGAAAGTGCAACAATCAATTTGATTACCAAGGTGTGGTTGGAGGAACATAGTGATATGAGTGACTGTCTTCTTGTTCAAAAGTGAAAGACGTTTATCTCTTTTCAGAATCAGAATCTGTCCTAAAGAGCAATACTTAATAAACAAAGTTGTAGAAGAAACACCAGTAGGCATCATGTTGATGAGTACATCCATAAAAAGGGAGGTAGCCATCAAGCTCCTTGTCATCGTGTTTCCCCACATACTTGTTTAAGAAAGATTCATCGGTAATGGGCATCTTCTCTGAGTTATTCAGAAAGGGAGGATACTTCTTGAACATCAAAACCTAAATTTACACAGAACTCACTTTATCTTCTATTGCTTTGTTGTTAAAACCCATCTCAACAACTTTCTTGAGAGATTCTTTAAACTTTACATCTCCACAGAGAAGTTGATGGTCAGAGATGGTATAATCTCTGCTGATCGTCCTGAACGTGTTGTATATTTCAAATAGTGGTGAGAAGTAATATATATATATATATATATATATAGGGAAAATCGCATAAAATTTTTTGAAAGTGGTACACACTGACACTTTAAACTTTAAACTTTTTAAACTAGTACTTTAAAGTGACATTTGCATTACAAAAAACTTTCAACTTGGCTTACTTGTTCATCAAGTAAAAAGTTGACATATCCAACAAATAAAAGTGATGATGTGTAGGTTTTTTTCGAAAAATAATAATAATTTAACTAATAAAAAATAAAAATTCAGAAAATTAAATATAAAATCAGAAATTAAATAAAATTCCTAAAATTAAATAAAATTCAGAAAATAAAACAAAAATTTAGAAAACAAAATAAAATTACAAAAGTAAATTAGATTAAATTAAAATAGAGAAAAATAAAGAAAGACACAAAATTCAAAAAAAAATTGCAAATAGTTTTTTTTAATTACAAGATATTTTTTAAAAAAATATTTATCATTATTGACAATAAAAATTCCAAAGATATCATTGATGATGGTGGTGGTTTCACACATAACCATTAACAATGACATTTTTAACATATCTTTAACCATAACTTCCATTATCATCGTTAAAAATGATGGTAGATATGTCAATAACGATGTTTTCGATAACCATCATTTAAAACAGTAGATATGTCAAAGTTTTTTTAAATGATAGATAATACCAAATTTTTTAATGATGATGTCGGAAACAATCATTAGGGATATATCAATAATCAAACTATCGTTAGAGATGTGTTAAAAACGCCACTGTTAATAGTTATATAAGAAAACATCATCTTCATCAGTGATATGTTTGAAATTCTTATTGGCACGATGATATGTTTTTTTATTTAAAATAATCTTGTAATTTATAAGAGAATATTATGATTTTTGTTATTTTTAGTTTTGTAATTTTTTCTTTAATTTTTGTTTGATCTTTTTGATTTTTTGAAATATTTTTAATTTTCTGATTTTATTTTATTTTTTTAATTTTATTTTCATTTTTAATTTTAATTTTTAAACTTTAATTTAATGTTTTTATTTATTTTAAATTAAAGAATTATTATTTTTTCAGAAAAACTGACACATCAGCATATTTACCTATTGTAAATGTCAACTTTTTGCTTGGCGAACAAGTAAGCTAAGTTGAAGGTTTTTTATGATCCAAATGTCATTTTGAAAGTTTAAAGTGCTAGTTAAAAAAAAGTTCAAAATCTAAAGTGTCAACGTGTGCCACTTTCAAAAAAATTTTATGCAATTTTCCTATATATATATATTTGTTATGGTGTTTGTCTTTTGTTTCAACAAAGTGACGACGAAAAATTCAATAAGAATTGAAAACAATAAACCGGAAAGAGATTAGAGAAAGGTAACCGGGAGATGATTAGTGATTAATGTTAATTTATTTTAACACCAAGACCTAATTTAGATTTATCTTAATTCAATCCTAATACATTTCTAAAGAAAATAGAATGACTAAACTTGATCCATGCTTGAATGAAATTTCACCTCTTGATGTTTTTCCCTTTAACCTTTTCCTTCTTAATGATTTTTTTGATGGAAAAGAAATCCCAAAACCTCCCTTAGTCTCTCCTTTCAATGAACAATATTATTGTTGTGTGCTTTTGGAAAACTTCTTATTTTTCCTTATGTATCAATAACACAATGCACAAAGCCTTTTATATTAGTCGAAGGGTTGTGTGTTAAGTAATACAACTCTTCAAAACTCCAACACAACTCTTCATCATATATTATAGACCATTATTTAATAATATAGTATATATATATATATATATATATATATATATATATATATATGATCATAGGAGTAAATGTATTTATAAATTAAGGTAAAGTAGGAGGATTATCAATACACTCATATTCTAACTCATTACTCGAAACTGATCCATCACGGTATCGATTTTTATATTAGAATATTAAATATTAATAGGAACTTGAACTTTATATTAAACCAATAGATACATACGTCACATAGAATATAAAATATTCTTACATTCTCCCAGTTGACATTTGTGTCGACTTAAGGGTTCAATAACTTTAATGTGCACTTTTACTTCAAATTCACTTGATCTTTACTAAAATTAGAATTGATCAAATCATGGTGGTTGTATGTCATTAAACGACATAGTCCCTTCCATGTATTACTAATCAATTTCAATTTTATATCAATTTTATATCAATCCATATATGAGAAGAATCTTGATTTCTCAAACCAAAACATATGTTATCTACCAACCATAAGTGTATACACATACTTTAATGATAACATAATTAATGAATCAGAAACATAATCTTAAAATGAATTCTCAGTGTCAAATACATAGAGCATCCATAACTAAAATAACAAGGCTTTATCTATAATTCTCATACGCTCTACATGGCCATTGAACGCCTTGGGTGGTAAACCTTTAATTAGCGGATCCGCTACCATCATGTCCGTCCTTATGTGTTCAAATGACACTCTTTGTTTCTGAACTTCTTCTTTAACAGGCAAGTACTTTAACTCCATGTGCTTATCACCCTTCGAGTACTTGTCGTTCTTTGAAAAGAAGAGAGCTGCAGAATTATCGCAGTAAATTCTCAGCGGCTTGGTTATAGTGTCGACAATCCGAAGCCCTGAGATAAAATTCCGCAGCCATAGTGCATGAATTTTGGCCTCAAAGCATGCCACAAATTCAGCCTCCATAGTGGAAGTAGCAATGACATACTGCTTTCCACTCTTCCATGATATTGCTCCCCCAGCTAATAGGAACAAGTAGCCAAACGTTGATTTTCTGCTATCAACGCATCCGGCATAGTCTGAATCTGAATATCCAATAACTTCCAGCTGATCAGATCTCCTATATGTAAGCATGTGCTCTTTGGTGCCTTGCAAGTACCTGAGAACCTTCTTTGCAGCTTTCCTGTGGTCCATTTCGGGATTACTTTGATATCGACCCAACATTCCAAAAACAAAGTTGATATCGGGTCGAGTACATGTCTGAACGTATTTCAAACTCCCAACCACCGATGCATAAGGAATTCTTTCCATTTCTTTACGCTCCAATTCATTCTTAGGACATTGCATTTTACTAAACTTGTCCCCCTTCTGAATTGGAGCTATTCCTGCAGAGCACTTTTCCATCTTATATCTCACGAAGATCTTATTGATATATCCTTTTGGAGACAAACTTAACAATCCTTGTGATCTATCTCGAAAGATCTCTATCCCAGTCACATAAGATGCCTCACCCATATCTTTCATTTCAAAGTTCTTAGACATATACTTCTTCACATCATGTAACATACCCATGTCATTTGCAGCAAGCAAAATATCATCAACATATAAGACTAAAATCACAAACTTACTCCCACTGGTATTAATGTAGATACATCGATCAACAATGATCTCTACAAAACTATATGACGTGATGGTATCATTAAACTTTATATACCATTGTCGAGAAGCTTGTTTTAATCCATATATTTACTTTCTCACCTTACACACCAAATTTTCTTTTCCTGCGACCACGAAACCTTCTGGTTGGTCCATATATACTTCCTCCTCAAGATCCCCATACAGAAAGGCGGATTTCACATCCATCTGGTGAAGCTCAAGATCATAATGAGTCACCAAAGCCAAAACAATTCTAAGAGAATCCTTCTTTGAAACTCGAGAGAATGTTTCTTTATAGTCAATGCCATGTTTTGAGTGAAACCTTTAGCAACAAGGCGAGACTTGCGTATTTCAATTTTACCTTTCGAGTCGCGTCTAGTCTTACAAACCCATTTACAACCAACTATTTTGAAACCATCAGGCAACTCTACTAAGTCCCATACATGATTATCACTCATAGATTTCATTTCTTCTTTTGAAGCATCAAACCACTCTTCAGAATTGTCACTTTCCATGGCCATTTTGAATGAGATCGGATATTCATCCATGCTTAAGTCACATTCATTTTCAATAGTATAAACCACATAATCGTTAGAAATGGCAGATCTTCTTTCTCTTCCAGATCGCCTTATAGGTTTTTGTGGTTCACTATTCTCTTCTTGAATTATGACAGATTCATCAACAGTATTTTCAACTGGTGGAACTGGCACATCATTATGTTTTTCTATTGTGTCATTAAACTCAGATGTAACAATAGGAACAACTACCTCAAGTGAAACTACAGGTGAAGAAACTTCAACCTGAACTTCAGAAATGTCCACCTTTCGCGGTTCACCACGCCCACTAGTTTCACCATTTTCAATGAACCTAGCATTACCCGAATCAACTATTCTCGTACTATGGTTAGGGCAATAAAATGTATACCCCTTAGATTTTTCAGGATAGCCAATGAAAAATCCACTGACTATCCTAGAATCAAGTTTCTTCTCATGTGGATTATATAGCCTTATGTCTGCTGGAAACCCCACACACGTAGATGTCTTAAACTAGGTTTCCTTCTCGTCCACAATTCATAAGGGTTCTTAGGAACTCGGTTAAGCACATATGTTGCAGTTCTTAATGCATATATCCACAACGAAAGGGGTAAAGAGCAATTATTCAACATGCTCCTAACCATCTCTATTAAGGTACCGTTCCGCCTCTCAGCTACACCATTCTGCTGAGGAGTACCAGGCATAGTGTATTGTGCACAAATGCCTCTACTTTCAAGTAATTTTGCAAATGGACCAGGACATTGTCCACTTTCATCGAATTTTCCGTAAAAATCACCACCTCTATCAGAACTCACTACTTTAACCTTTTTATCTAATTGTCTTTCTACTTCATCAATGAATACCTCTAGAACATTCACAGACTTAGACTTTTCATGCAATAGATAGGTATATCTATATCGTGAGTAATCATCAATAAAAGTGATGAAATATTTTTCGCCACTCCATGAAGGAGCATCGAAAGGGCCACATATGTCAGTGTGTATTAACTCAAGAAGTTGAGTGCTTCTTGTGGCTGGTTTCTTTAAAGCATGTTTCGTCTGCTTTCCTTTAATGCAGTCTATGCATACATCTCGGTCACTGAAATCCAGTTGAGGAAGAATTTCATTCTTTATCAACCTCATAATTTTTTTCTTTGGAATATGACCTAGCCGTTAATCCCACAAGAAAGCAGAATTTTCATTAGTTGTGCAACGCTTAATGCCTCGACTTTCAACATTAAATAAGGATTTATACAATTTTGCATCAAAGTTAAACTTATAAAGTAAATCAAATAAAGTACCACTACCATAAAAGTAATCATTTCGGTACAATGAGAAAACACCATGTGCAATCTTAATACTAAAACCTAAATTGTCCAACCTACTAACAGAAACAAGATTTCTAGCACACTCAGGTACATAGAGACACCCTTCAAGATCCAAAAGACTTCCAGTGTCCAAGATCAATATATACATCCCAACTCCTTCTATTTGTGCCTTCATCATGTTTCCCATGAACAAGTATTGTTCAGGTTCTCTTATGGGTTGGATCGAACTGAATCCATGTTTAATATGAAACACATGAGTAGTAGCACCAAAATCTAACCACCAAGTATTATTAGGAACTATAACAAGATTCATTTCATAGCAAACAAAGCTGTAATGTTTACCTTTCTTGTCGAACCAACCCTTCCTCTTAGGACAATCCTTCTTGAAGTGTCCTACTTGCTTACAAAAGAAACACTTCTTTTCTTTCTGGATTTGACTTTGAGGTCCTTTCACGAAGTTCTTAACATTCCTTTTGTCCTTTCTACTTGATGTTCTTTTGCTGTTACTAGCACTTCCAAGGCTTACGAGGTTAGCAACTTGACCTTTCATCTTCCTTAATCTCCCCTCCTCTTGAATTAACATAGAATTTAATTCCTTAAAGTTCCATTTATCCTTAATGGTGTTGTAATTCATCTGGAACTGGCTAAATTCAAGGGGTAGAGAGTTCATGATGAATTGAACCAAGAACTGCTCATGTACCTCCATTCCAAAGGTCGTTAACTTTGCTGCCAGATTAGACATGTGCGTCATATGATCATGGATTGGTTGAGACCAGTCAAACTTCTTTCTAGTTAGCGCATTCATGAGACTTCCTACAATCGACTTGTCAGCCAATTCTGATTGTGAACACTCCTTAATTTTCTCTATGAATTCCCTTGCTTTCTCTGTCTTAGGCATTGACGGCTTAATACTTTCCGCCATCTTCAACCTCATAAGGTTCAAGCCCAGCCTGTTAGATCGCTCCCATCTCTCATAACGAGATTTTTGAGATTCAGAGCTATCTACCGTAATAGTTGAAGGTTCCTGATCAGTTAGTATGGCGGAGTCCAAAGCCATTACACCCAGTGTAAACTGGATTTCTTCGAACCACTCACCATAGTTGAGGCTATTAAACTTTACCACAGTGTTAGCAGATGCAAACACATTTGATGAAGCTGCAAGCATTCATACATGTTTACCCGTTAGTGCTTTGAGACTATAATATATATTCAGACTAATAGAACCCTAAAACTTATATTTTAAGTAACCTTTGGGCAATACTTAAATATAAATATTTTCAGTGATGCTAATTATATATACTTTAATATTAATCAATCAAACACTAATCAAATAAGTATGTTATCTTTGAATATACATATTATTAACTATAGTAAGAAGTGACTAATTCTTTTTATTATTATTAGTTATATTCAATGATCCACCTTTGGGTGATCTCCTAGAATATAAATAATAAATTAATTGTCCGATCAAACTTTTATGTCATTTAGCATCTTGATCTTGATAAATTATAGACTATTATTAATTTTAATATTTATAAGTAAATAACAAGGCCAATTTGGTGACTAACATGTTATAAACTATATAAATATTAAAATACTAATAGGTAAATTTTTCTAATATTATGTTAATATTCCATAACATAATTATTTCTATATTGTGTTAATATTTCATTACACAAATTACTTATTACTAAAACGTAGCAGAAATATTTTTATACGAAACATATATAATATTTTAAATTAATAAAATATAATATATATATATATATATATATATATATATCTCAAACCATACGAAACATTAAACCAAACTATACCAGCGGTTTTATGTATCACCGCCTTAAACCTTTATAATATTATTGAACTACAAATATTAAAAGGTTTAATTCATTCTATCAGATACGCACGTGTTCACTAATACGGTAAAACAAATTTACCCGATTTTCTTAATGTGAAACTTCCTTCATTTACAACATTAAGTGGTGACTTTTCACAATAGAAATCAGTAACCGTCGATAGAAAAATAGATTCTATAACACTCAATTTCAATGCCACAAATGCTCTACTTTAGATAAATTCTAGAATTTATCTACATGTGCATGGATTAGATTTTAGCGACATGTGCTTCATGAATTAGAGTCATTATTCTAGAAATCAAGTTTCGTATGATTCGTTTGAATGTATGAAATCTCTAAAACTCCTTTATTAATCTCTTGAGGAAACTATCTCAAAACCCCAAGTTCTCTTTCTCTTAAGTTATGTCACAATGTTGACATCTCCTTAAATATAAGAATCTAAACTTCCTAAACTCATTAGGAATAACATAATAAGATATTTCCTAATCCCTTTAAATAACCACAACACAATAGGATTAGGTAACTTGTATCCTAAGCTACTTCAAGCTTAATCCAACATTCACCCCCCTTAAGCTTGAAGCTCTCTGTCGCCAAGTCTTTCATGCCAATGAAATCCCTCATCTCCTTGAATCTTATCCTTCCTAATGCTTTTGTCAAGATGTCGGCCTTCTGTTTCTCTCCAGGTACATGTTCGACTCCAATCCGTCCATTTTCTACACAATCTCGTATGAAATGATATCTCTTGTGTATATGTTTACTCCTACCATGAAAGACCGGGTTTTTCGTCAATGCAATCGCTGACTGATTATCAATTCGGATGGTCACTCTTGCACATGGTTGACCCGTGATCTCACATAACATATCTTGTAGCCAAATAGCTTGTCTTGCAGCCTCTGTTCCTGCCATGAATTCAGCCTCGCAGGAAGATAACGCAACTGTATCCTGTTTCTGCGAACACCACGTGATCGGACTCTCTCCTAGGTAGAAAATATGGCCAGTCGTGCTTCTCCCATCATCTGGATCAGACACAAAGCTGCTGTCGCTGTATCCTACAAGTCTTGGCACCTTCAGTGATGACCGCTCAAATGTTAGACCATAAGAAAGGCTTCCACGCAAATATCTCAAAATTTGCTTCATCGCAGCACCATGTGACTCTCTCGGACTCTGCATATATCGTGATAGAACTCCCACACTGAAGGACAGATCAGGTCGCGTATGGAGAAGGTAACGTAGGCACCCTATGTTCTTTCTAAACCTCGTTGCATCGATTTCTTTTTCGTTTTCTGCTTTGGACAGTTTCAATCCGAGTTCCATTGGTGTTTGGACAGGATTGCATTTATCCATTCCATCCTCTTCTAATATTTTTGATGCATAGCTTCTTTGTACTAGCGTGATTCCATTCTCATGCTGACACACCTCTATACCAAGATAGTAAGTAAGCTTACCAAGATCACTCATATCGAATTTAGTTGCCATGTTCTTCTTAAACTCCTTGATGATTTCAACACTGGTACCGGTCACAAATAAATCATCTACGTAGACTGCAACTATCAGTAACTCGCCTCTTACTGTCTTATGATAGACCGAAGGTTCCTTGGAACACTTCTTGAACTGTAATTCGCAAAGAATCTGGTTGAGTTTATTATTCCAGGCTCGCGGCGCTTGTCTCAATCCATACAGAGCTTTGTTAAGTTTATATACTTTTCTTTCTTCTCCTTGTTTTTCGTAGCCCTCAGGTTGCTTAACGTAGACAGTTTCCTTTAGTTCTCCATGCAAGAATGCTGTTTTAACATCCAAATGATGTACTTCCCATCCGTTTGTTGCTGCTAGATTAACGAGGAGCCTTATTGTCTCAAGACGTGCTACAGGAGCAAAGACTTCATCAAAATCAATTCCATGACGTTGCACGTATCCTTTGGCAACCAAACTTGCTTTATACTTGTTAATGCTTCCATCTGAGTTACGTTTTATCTTGAAAACCCACTTTAGACCAATTGGTTTAGCTCCGTATGGAAGATCAACTAGAACCCACGTATTGTTTTTCTCGATGGAGTATATCTCTTCCTCACACGCTCGTCTCCATTCTCTTGACTCCTTGGCTTCATCAAAGTTTCGTGGCTCATTGTTCACATATAGGAGCATCTCTTCACCGAGTTCTTCAGCAAGTAATATGTAATCGTCAAGGTACTTTGGTCTTGTATGTTGTCTTTCTGATCTTCTTAGCACTTGTGTTTCTTCTTCTATCAACTCTTCCAGATTGTCATCGACATCATCGTTCTCGAGTGGTAGTGCTACCGATCCTTCGTCGGTGTCTTGTTCCAGGCGCAGATGATCTTCTTTATTGATGTGATTGTCGATCCCATGGTTCCCAAATTTACGAGAGTCACTACAAAGTTGCCGATGTTCAGGTCTTCTGTGTTGTTTGCACTCCAATTCCACCCTCTTGCCTCATCAAAGACAACATCCCTGCTGACCAAAATTCTGCGAGTTTGTGGATCAAGCAAACGGTAAGCTTTCGATCCTGGCTCCGTTCCTAAGTGTACAAGCATACGTGCCTCGGTCGTCAAGTTTCTTCAAGAGCTTTGCCTCCACTCTTGCGTATGCTATGCACCCGAATACTCGCAAGTGTTCAATACTTGGTTTCTTGCCTCTAAACCATTCGTATGGCGTTTTTTCCTTCAGTGCCCGAGTTGCTACACGGTTGAGTAGATATGTTGAATGTCGTATGGCTTCTCCCCAAAGATCATTCGGCATATGCATATGCTTTAGAATGCTTCTCGCCATCTCCATCATGGTTCTGTTTCTACGCTCCACGACTCCGTTTTGTTGTGGTGTGTACGGTGCTGTTAGGTGTCTCTTGATGCCAAAGACATCACAAAATTCATTGAATTCCTTAGATACGAATTCTCCTCCTCGGTCGGTTCTGAGAGTTCCTATCTTCTTTCCCGTCTCCTTCTCTATTACCGTCTTGAGTCTTTTAAACTTACTGAGTGCTTCGCTTTTCTCTTTTAGGAACATCGTCCACATGTACCTGGTGTTATCATCTATAACCACGAGATATATCTATTACCAGCAGGCGTTTTTGGTGTTATGGGTCCGCATAAGTCTCCGTGAAGCAACTCTAGTATCTCACTTGCTCGATATGTGGTAGCCTTAGGGAATGGGTGTCTTGCTTGTTTGCCAAGTAAACAGGAGCCGCATACTTCTCTTTCGATGTTAATGCTTGGGATGCCAAGTACAAGTTCCTTTTGTATCATTCCTTTTAATGACTCGAAGTTTATATGACCCAAACGAGCATGCCAGCGTTTTGACTCCGTTGTTGAAGATAGATGCAAACGTGTATTGCTCATAATTCCCATGTGCACTTTATACAGTCTGTTCTGCGATCGCTTTGTTTTCACTAGTAACCTTCCATGTTGATCATGCATTGTTAACTCTTCTCCTCTTAGTCTTATGTCGCAACCAGCCTCTGTAGCTTGACCTAAGCTTATAATATTGCTCTTTAAATCTGGTATGAAGTAAACATCTGTCATCTTTCTCGCTTCTCCATTCATATCTGTGAAAGATATTGTTCCTTTTCCTTTAATATCTATTCTCAAATCATCCCCAACCTTACTTTTCCGGTGATGGTATTATCGATTCGTGAAAAATATCTTCTATCTTTGGTCTCCGGTCATATGGTTGCTTGCTCCATTATCCAGATACCATATGTTTTCTCCTCTGGAGTTTGTTTCGTATTTTTCAGGTAAAACATTCTTCTCGTTTAAAAATACCACCTCATGCATCATAAGTTCATCAGCCTCGTGTGTATCAGTGTTGTCTGTTTCTTGAGCTTCTTGCAACTTGAGAAGACGATCCGGACATTGGGCTACAAAATGCCCAACTTTATCACATCGAAAACATGTTATTTTTGACGCATCTCTTTCGGCGTATCCTCTTCCTCCATTGTACCGGCCACGTCCTCTTCCTCGGTAGTAAGAGCGTCCTCCTCTACCTCTTCCTCTATATGAATCTCCGTAGTAGTAAGCCGCGTTTTCTTGATACCCACGATTTGATTGATCTTGCGGTGGACGATTTGCTTGGCTGCTGTTCTGTCCATTGTTATTTGCATACATCAGCTTTGCTTGATCATCCTCTCCGTCTTCTTCATCAAATATTCTCTCCTCATATGCTTTTAGACGTCCAATGATATCTTCAAAGCTGCTTGAATTAAGATCCAACACTTGTTCAAGCGAAGCAACAATATGTATGTATTTCTTTCGAGGTAAACTTGAAAGAAATTTTTTCACTAATTTTGTTTCCTCGATACTAACTCCCAACGCAGCTGATTTCGACGCAAGTTCCGACAATTTTCCCCCAAAGTCGTCTATACTATCAGTTTCTTTCATCTTTAGCCTGTCGAATTCAATCATTAATGTCTGTTAATCTAGCTTCCTTGACTCTCTCGGCTCCCACATATCTTGTTTTGATGGCTTCCCAAACTTGTTAGCTTTTTCGAGTTCTCCCACTTGCAGGATAAGAGTTTCTGGTATTGATTGAAATAACAAGGCTAAGGCTAGATTGTTTTTATCATTACTTACTGTTTCGAGCTCTATTGCTTCCCAGACCTTGTGAACCTTCAAGGTTATCTTCATCCGCATACTCCAGACTGTATAATTTTGTTGAACTAAGCATAGGACACTGTATTGAAGAAGAACCCCCTCCTTCTCTCGCCTTATCAGTCGCAGGTATGATGTCGCTCATGATCTTTGTTTTGCTCTGATACCAAATCTAGAAATCAAGTTTCGTATGATTCGTATGAATGTATGAAATCTCTAAAACTCCTTTATTAATCTCTTGAGGAAACTATCTCAAAACCTCAAGTTCTCTTTTTCTTAAGTTATGTCACAATGTTGACATCTCCTTAAATATAAGAATCTAAACTTCCTAAACTCATTAGGAATAACATAATAAGATATTTCCTAATCCCTTTAAATAACCACAACATAATAGGATTAGGTAACTTGTATCCTAAGCTACTTCAAGCTTAATCCAACAATTATGTGTTGTAAAACAACATCATTAATGTCCAGAGCTTTTACGCAACAATGGCTAATGGCTTATCGTACGATCTCGTGCACATATCCATGATCATTAATGCATACTTGAACAAACAATCATTATGCATTTAATTTCGATACTAAAATAAATCAAATTGGAAAAAACACAGTTTACACATGCAAGTACTCCATACGCCCACCAAAATTCCAGATTATTTTAAAATGTACGCATCCTTTCATATATACAGATGGCCGGTTTGTGACTTTTCACCAACAACATAATTAACAATTAAACAACCCATATTTTCTTTTACGCGTATGGAGGAAAGCGTATCATATAAAACAAATTTCTCTTACGATATGACTAAAACAAATTCCATGAACACTCTTTAAAACGGATAAACCATATGTGTTCATTATTTTTCTAAACGTCTATTGAGTGAATTAAAAAAATCTAAAATGGCTCTGATACCAATTGTTAATTTATTATAACACCAAGACCTAATTTAAATTTATCTTACTTCAAGCCTAATACATTTCTAAAGAAGATAGAATGACTAACTTTGATCCATGCTTAGATGAAATTTCACCTCTCGATGTTTTTCCCTTTAACCTTTCCTTCTTGGTGATTTCGTTGATGGAAAAGAAATCTCAAAACCTTCTTTAGTCTCTCCTTTCAATGATCAATATTATTGTTGTGTGCTTTTGGAAAACTTCTTATTTTCCTTATGTATCAATAACACAATGCACAAAGCCTTTTATATTAGTCGAAGGGTTGTGTGTTAAGTAATACAACTCTTCAAAAATCCAACACAACTTTTCGTCATATATTATAGACCATTATTTAATAATATAATATATATACATATATGATCATAGGAGTAAATGTATTTATAAATTAAGGTAAAGTAGGAGGGTTATCAATATACCCATATTCTAACTCATTACTCGAAATCGATCCATCACGGTATCGACTTTTATATTAGAATATAAAATATTAATAGGAACTTGAACTTTATATTAAACCAATAGATACATAAGTCACATAGAATATAAAATATTCTTACAATTAATTATACCTTTACGGGGGAGAGATTGGAGAACGGAACGGGACGGAGAAGATGAGTTGTCAGCCAGGAAGGTGTGGGAGAGAGAGAGAGAGACGAGAGAGGAGAGAGAGAGAGAGGAGAGAGAGAGAGAGAGAGAGAGAGAGAGAGAGAGAGAGAGAGAGAGAGAGAGAGAGAGAGAGAGAGAGAGAGAGAGAGAGAGAGAGAGAGAGAGAGAGAGAGAGAGAGAGAGAGGAAACACGAATCTTTTTTTTTAACAAAGGAAAGCAAATGAATTGCATTTTAATGGAACTTCTTAGTTAAATATATTAAATCCAATCTTATATTTTTATATGAAATTTTAAAATCTTAACTTACTTCACTTCTCGTACAAATGAACATATATAGGGTAACAAAGTAAAGTTCCAATATTTTCTAAAAACAACAATATAAAATGGACAGATATTTTATGTCCATATTAAAACAAATCATAATGGATAATAACTATATATTTGATATTATCTTTAACAATTTTAGAGAGAATATCTTTTGTTTTTGCTTATAATGTACACTTTCAATGGCTCAACATCTATTAATCTACTCCGATTGTATTTTTATTTTTTTTGATTTTGGTCTCTTCTTCTCTATGATATTAAGTCAGTACTTCTTCTTCTTTTTCTTTTTCTTTATGCGACAGATCAATCTTTCTCCTTTACAAGAATAATATTTTTGCAATTTTTATGGTGAATATCTCAGTTATTTATATTGGCCTTTATTATGCCTATTGAGAAAAGCTTCCTACGAAGTGAAGAATTGAGATTTGATTCAGTGAAAAATGAAGAACTAATATAAATGAAGCTTGTAAGGAGGAGTCAAGTCAATCGATTTCAAAGAAAAGACTGTCAATCCATGATGTTGCGCATGTGAAGCCATTGAAGATTGGCCTTGTCAAGCGGCGGTCCGGCGGTGTAGTTGGTGAAGCTTCCTTTCCTGAAGTTTAACGAAGAACACATGAAGGACACATGTTGTAGTGGTGTTAATGGTAATCCTTTTTTGCTACATCTTTGATAATTGGCTTAATCTTATTATGTCCAAATGCATTATTAACTAATTTTTGGCCCGTCGTTTCAAATTAGGCGGCCCCATAACGATATAATACGCTCTCGGCAGAGAGAAATCGGCCTAGCGTATAATGCAAGTGTATTGTCTCAACTCGCCATGGTGACCACCCATATCACCTGTACGCGGTCAATTACACGGCTAGGCGGGACACTTTCGAACAAGACTCTGAGTGTAGACTGATCAGATCAGTCCAGTTTGTTGTGTACTGATTACGTAATTACTCCTTTTATCACCTCCCAAACTTGTGCTGAATAAGGACATTCAAAGAAAGATGTCTCCTTGTCTCCAACGGATCTTGACAATGCATCAGTATTCCCATTCCAACTGAGTGTACGATCTACTGTTGATAGCCTTTCATTTATTGCAGTCCATAGCATAAAAGAGTATTTTGATGTGACATACTTGAACCAGATTGTTTGGGTACCAATTACACTCGTGGTGTCCTTCCTTTATGACTTGCCATTAGGGATTCCGATCCGATCCAAAATCCGCTCTGAAACCGTTCTGAAAATAAAATATTTGGGTCCACACCAGATCCAGATATTTAATTTTTCGGATGTGGATATCTCAATCCGTTTTTTTTTAAATAAATTATTTTTTTAATAATTATATTTAATATATTAATATTTATATATATAATAAGTTATAATATTAAATTTTAATTTTAATAATTTTATAGCTCATATATATTTATAAATTTGTATAAATAATTTATGTATTATTTTTAGAATATATATACATATGTATATATTGTTATGGATCCAGATCTGAATAAAGATATCCATCACAATATCTAAACAGATATCCAGAAAGTATAATTCCGGATTTAGATACTAAAATCACAGATTTGACGAATCCGGTCTGGATATTTGAATCCGTTACACCCCTAATTGCTATATTTAACTAGATAAGAAGGCTTTTTAAGATTTACCCTGCCTTTAAATATACTTTTTAACAAGTTAAATATATTTATTAAATAGATCGTACACATATACAAATGCAACAATAAGAAAACAACTAATAAATATCTAAAATGATGAGAGACCGTGATTTTCTTGTGAACTTCAATCTTTGTAGCATTTTGAATATCAGTTCTCTCTGTTGTATTATATTTTTCGCCTCATTCCAACTTAAACATATAAATATTGTTCGGTTTATAATCAAATGGAGCTTATTCTCATATGCCCCAACTACTCATCAAAAATTCTGATTTCTCTACTTAATAAAAAAAAAAATTATTTATTCATTTAAAAATATAAAACTGAACCAAATACCTTTATACCCTTAAATAAGTGTTCTTATTACAGACTCAACCGCCCAAACCCGATTTGCTATCCGGATCCTACCCAAACCCAACCGGATCCAATCCAGAATTTTAACCTAAGCCTAAACGACGTCGTTTTTTACTTTTCTTATTTTCTAAGTCTTCCCCTCATCTCTCTCTCCCTCGCGGCTCCGACTTCTCTCTCGCGAATTCCAGAGTCTCTCTTCATCTTCTTTCCGCGAAACTTGATTTTTTCTTCAAAATCGAGCCTCAATCAAGCATCAATCAACATTCTTCATCTTTTGCCTAACATCTCAGTAAGTGATTTCTCTTGATTTGGTTGGTAAAGGTCCGATTTAGGTAAACCAAATTTAGGGAAAGTTGTATGTAATAGATGAATCTTCAATAGGGTTTCGGTAAAACATATTTTGGGATAATAAATTGAGAAAAAAGTTTGTGAAACCTTATATGTGAAGCAATCATGGTAGAAATCGAATTGACACCATAAGGGATTGTGATTCTGTGGTTATTTTGACTGGCTTAAGGTGTCTACGAATGGATAAGAATAGTAACACCAGTAATCCTAGTAGTCCAATTTTTTGTCCTAAGGGATTGCGATTCTATGGTTGTTTTTCTGTTTTTATGTGAGTTATGTGAATATGATGTGTATTTAACTGAGGTATTGTGTTTGAATCTTTTTGTACAGGATGGTAAAGGGTAAGGGTAAGGGGAAGGGTAAGGGTAAGGAACGGCCAAGACCAAAAGCAATAAACGTGAAAATGTGAGAGCTAGAAAACCGATTGTTGAAGAGGTCTCAAATGAAATCCCAGTTCCAGAACCGACAGTGCATTCGATCTCAGTCTCAGATGGGTCAGAAAGTGAGGGAATGTCTGCATCATCTCAGGTATGCGTTCTATGATCATGTAAAAATGTGGTTAATGTTTGATGAACAAAAAAAATGTATGTGATTTCAGGAAAGGCAGCCAACGCAACCTCTTGAGATGTACTTCAACAGCTCTCAGTTCACAAAAATTTGCAAGATACAAACGAAATGTTTCGTGACCGAGACTGTGGAAGTCATCAAGAAGCTCAAGCCTGAGGTCAACTGGTTCACAGAACACCCTCAGTTTCATCATTTTTTTCACATGCCAGAAGAGCCGAACCTGAAACTGATGGGGATGTGGATGTTACTCTTGCGGACCATTCGTATTGAAGAAGAAGACATAGCATGGTTTGGGGTTAATGGTGTGCCCATCCGTTACTCCATGAGAGAGCATGCCCTCATTTCAGGCTTAGATTGCCATGAATATCCGAAGAGACATTTGAAGTTGGGAAGCTACAATTTTGTTGATGCCTACTTCAGCAATAGAGAGAAGATCACTATAAAAGATGTGAAGGAGAAGCTGGTGGGTATGAAGCCGTGTAGTGATAGATTGAAGATGGCTGTTTTGTTCTTCCTTGGTCGGATTATCAGAGGAAAACCGAAGGATAATGGACCTTTAGACCAGTTCATTTTGAGGATTGTAGATAGATTGGATGTTTGCAAAACATTTCCTTGGGGTCGTCTAACTTTTGAGGATGCCTATTAAAGGGATCAAGCACATGATGGACCTTTTGAAGGGGGAACCTAATCCCTACAACAGGATTTGCTGGATTCATTATCCCTTTAGAGGTAAAGGTTATTGTATTTTTTAATTTTTTGTTATATAAGATTCTAATGTGTGATATTTTTTTAATAGATATTGGCGTTTGAGTGTATTCCAAGTCTGATGAAGGAATTTCGAGTTCCAGTAGTTAACTGCCTTGAAGAGTGTCCTAGGATGTGCAAGAGTCGTTTTAAAAAGACTAGCATGAAGGGTTATCCGTTGGAAGATATTTATGCTGCTCTTGGAGACACAAAGGTTTTTTTTAATTGGCTAATTTAACGTTTATTTATTTTTGTCACTGATTTGAATTTTATGCAAATTTCAGGTTATTGACAGTATGTTGTTGCCAACAGTGGACGAGGAAATCATGTTGGCTCGTATCATTGATGTGGAAGAAGAATATGAAAGAGAAGGCAGCCAAAGTGACACTTGGAACTACTGGCTAAATGTGAAGGGGAAAGCTATTTGGTGGAAAGAGATGTATGAGTTGGACATTGCTGCACGAAAGTTTTCAAAGAAGAAAAACAATGGCAAGGGGAAGGAGGTTGAAGCATCATCCTCTAATGCTGAATTGGAGTTCACTTTGAAAGGTTTGGAAGAGAGGATTGTCAAGTCTATGGAAGTGGGGTTTGCTGGATTGAAGCTACAAGTGGAGACAAAACTTGAGTCTATGGACGGTAGGCTGAGTGGAATGGAAAAGACTCAGCGATATTTGAAAAGAAAAGGAAGGAAGATAGATAAGAGATTAATTTCTCTTGAATCTAAGAGGAATGAAGACATGGATTTTGATCAGTGGGGGTCAATGAATTATGATAGAGAAGAAGCTGTAGAAAAAGAAGCTGTGGAAGAAGAAGCTGTGGAAGATAAACAGAAAGATGATGTTGAGAACAATGAGCAAGAATATGATAAAGAAAAGATGTGGATGGTGAAGAAATAGAGAACAGTGAGACCGATGAGGAAGAATATGATATTGAGAAAGAGGCTGAGAAGAGGAGAATAGAGGCAGATATAGCTTGGAGAAGAATTCTTTCTGAATCTGACAAATCTGAGGAAACTTCCAAAACTCCACGTGGTAGGACTAAAGACATCTCCGCTTCCACAATAGGCACAAGCTTTATTGTCGGTGGTATTTCAGCTGCCTCCTTCCTATGCTTGTTAAACCATTCAGCCATTTTTACAATGATGACATCAAACATTGGTAGCAAGGTGAACTTTCTTGCGTCTTTAATTACACCATTAAAAGATTCTACTGAATTGGTGGTGTCAACATTGTACCTATCTCCTTGAAAGTAACACCTAGCCCATTTCCTCTCGTTCAACATTTTTGTCAAGATAATTCGCTGCAGTAGGATACTTTCTGCGAAAAGCATGATAAAGGTTTAAAACTCGGCCTCTGTATAAGCATGTGCGCACTCCATAAACTTGAATGCACAAGTATCTCTGTTGTTACGGACGTGGCCTTTAACATTTTGAGACAAATGCCATATACAATACCCATGAGCGGCCTGAGGGAACACTTGCACCTACTGCATTGATCAAGCTTTTATTTCTATCTGAAAGAAACACCAATCCTGGGACATCGGATATCACTGATTTCAATTGTTCCATAAACCACATCCAGCTATCATTTTTCTCACCATCTGCAACACCAAAAGCAATTGGGTAAGTGTGATGATCGGGATCTTGAGCAGCCGCAACAAGTAGAACTCCACCATAAACATTCTTGAGGTGTGTTGGCATCCACAATGAGGACTTTCCTCATTGCGCTGAACCCTTCTATGCTAGCTCCCAAGGCAAAAAACAAATACTTAAATTTGTTGGCCTCGTCCACCTCCACACGAGTTACAGTGCCAGGATTCGTCTTCTCGAGCATGTACATGTAACTGTGTAATAAAGAAAAGCTCTCTTCTGGACTTCCTCGCACTTCATTAGCAGCTTGTCTTCTTCCTCTCCATGCTGTTGGGTATGATACATGCACACCAACCCTGCGATGAACTAAATCAATCAGAGTATTGGGAACAGGTGTATCAAAACTACCGGGATAATCTTGAGCCAGCATAGCTGCAACGACTTGTGGTGTGCCTCTCCTTCTATTAGGCAATGTTCTTGTAGTAACAACTGAACATGTATGTTGCTTGATGTAACTTCTAACTGTCCAACGATCTGAATTCGCTAGCTTTGATACTCGCACAAACCACTTGCAGCTGTCTTTCTCTCCTCGGCATTTTATTAAATATCTCACTCTATCCGACTTAATTATATTATACTCAAAACAGTTCTGATGAGAAGCCGTCTGAATATGAACTTGTGCTTCCTCCTTAGATCTAAATTCTTGACCTAAAACCAAATCCATACCATCATCCCTAGTCTGATAGACAACTTCAACGGATGGTCTTACTTCTGTATCTCCAAACACATGCTCATCTCTTTCGGTTAAATTCTCATGCATCTCAATGTCATCATAGAATGTGAGCACACCATCATTACCATATTCATCAGTACCATGTTCATAACCAGCCTCTGTATCAAGAGCCTCTCTATCAGTAGTCTCTCTATCAGTAGTCTCTCTATCAGTAGCCTCTCTATCAGTAGTCTCTACCTCAGTAGCCTCTCTAACGGATAGACTGACATCAGTTTCGTCGTCATCTTCTGAAAGTTGCACTTCTTCATTTGTTTTGTATATATCATTGCTGAACTCCACATGTAGAACACTTCTACACTTCTCATGATTTACTTGCAGTAGATATCCAAACACGTCTTCATCATTCCAGATATATGATGGCTTGTTCGAATTCAACACCATTGGAAAGTAACTAATCCTCGCTTCCATCTTAGATTCATCTACCTTTATCTTTCTGAAAATACGCTCAACCAAACAAGAGTATGTCACCTCCTCCACGGATTTCTTCAACACAATAGTGTGAATTTCATCTTTTCCTTCACCATCTCCCGAGATCCATTTCATTTCAGTCCCCATCCTTCATATAATATCCCCCGTAATCAAAACAAATGAATGTGCAATGCGGATTTTGCATTTTTCCTACAAGAAAAATAGAATTATCATCAAAATTATCATTATTAAAAAAAAAATCATTCTCACACCCTAAAGTCTTCTCTTACTATTAATTCTTTCAAATCTACAAACATAGTAATACCAGTAATACTAGTAGAACTGGTTAGCATAGTAGTACCAGTATTACCAGTAAAACCATTTTGCCTTAGTAAAACTAGTTATCTTAGTAGTACCCAGAAATTATCCTTCCACTAACTAATAAACTTTCAAACACGAATTTGTTTGGATACCCAAAATTATCAGTGCCCATGATATATACTCTATCCTAATGAAATTACACAAATAAAAATCAGAAAAATGAACGTAAATATATATCTCTATCGAAAACCCATGAACCTAATATTAAAAATCCTCCTTTAAATATCTCTTAATTTTCATCAACAATTTTTTTTTAACGCAAGCCGAGTTATACACTTAGTTTAAATATTATTTGACTAATAATTTCATCAAAAACACACATAAAATATACTTTAAATCCATAAACACAGTGTTTAAAATCGTCCATAAAATCTCCAATTTTTTCATGAAATCTTATATTTTTAACATAATCATGATATACCTAACATTTACATGATATTTTGAAAAAAAAAATCTTCAAAAACGGACTTTACTTACCTGTTTTAGAACCTTCAATCTCGTCAATGGAGAATGGAGAAGAAGAAGACACGATGGGAGAGAGGGAGCAGTGGGAAAAAGTGAAGACATGTGGGACCACTTGGATCTGATTGGTTAAGGTTGTTTGTGGTAGTTGATTTATTTAATTCAATGTATTTATGAGGTAGATGAGATATAATAAATAAATAGAAGGTTAGTTTAGGGTTTGCAAAGATAAAAGGGTATTGAGAATAAATGAGGGATATAGAGAATAGTTTTCTCCCTTTAAGGGTATACCAGAATAAACTCCTAATCAAATAGATTAAGTTAACTGTAAGAATTAATAATTGGAATGAATAATTTTAACGATTATAAAGATATTGCCGTACAACAAAGAGACTATATTTTTCACTTTATTTTGTGCTTCTTCGTAGATACATTCCATGATTTCAAACAAATATTTTGATACTAATGTATTGTTTTAAAATATAAGTTCTGGAAGAAAATTGGTTGGCCGACATAAACTTCTTCCTCTTGTCTCTGGATTTCTTTTTCATATTGAATCTATGGTGGTTCATTGGTGGCCGGTGTTTCCATAACAAATGTATGAAGATTTGTTTTAAACATCGAATAATCATTTCATGATAATCATCGGTTACTAACACAAATCTAACATACATGTTAGAATTGACAAGGATACAGCAAAGACCGCTGGAAGATATGCGATATAATAATCAAAGATGATATTTCAATAGACGAAGGAAAAAAATGTTAAAGAAACAGAGATCCATGCTTCTGTTTCGGTGCTGCACTCTCAACCTTTCTCTTGATACTGTTTTGTGGAATTATATAATTGAAGAAGAAAGGGACAGCGCATTTGTCGTGACCCTAATAAAAATCAACTCCCCGGTCTTGGAGAATTGGGGGCTCTAATATATTTTTTTTATAAATATAGTAATATTTTCATAAAATTTACAAAAAAAAAAAATTAATTATAGTAGTGGTTTAGTTTAATATAAATAATTTTCAAAGAAAATTATTTTGATAAAGAGAAGAAACCAAGGTTTATTTAAAAAAAACTATTCATGGAACTTTTGCAAAAAAAGAAAAAAAATTATGTAACTAAGTCATTTCCTTATATTACAATAGTTTAGTTTGCAAAAAATAAATAATAAAAACAAAATAAATTAACTACATAAAATGGGGCGGGGGGGGGGGGGGGGGTGTTGGCCCCACTGAAATGTTTCATTTCCATTCTTACAGACCCGACTCTGTTCTTAACTACACTTATGTTCAACTTCACCTTCTAAATCCTATATAGATATTATTTTAGTAAGGTTGAGGTCTGTTAATACACTCAGGATTTAGATATATGTAACCATGCATATTTCAGATTATTTTATTTAATTGGAGTATTTTTAGATATCATTTCAAACCAAAAATGAAATGTAAGTTTTTGAGATACTTATTTAAATTTTAAATAATTATTTTTAAATATTATATCAAAGTAAATATAAAAAAATTATTTTAGGTATTAGTTCTATTTTCATATACTTATTTAAAATAGTAATTTTGACCTTTCATTTTTGAAGATCTTTTTTACTTTTGAAATATCCATTTAAGTTAATAACGCTTCACTTTCATATACATTTATATAATCTTAAAATATCTATTCATATATTTTTATATTTCGGATTATATACCGATTCAAATTTTCGGTTTGGATCACGAGCTTAGCTTTTTTGCCTAACGTTTCACATAAAACCCTGACTAGCATAAAGTATTATAATACTATTTATCCAATAAAAAATATTGGGAAAGCCTTTAAAATAGCATTTAGAAGATCTCCGAATGCCCTTTGTCCGATGGTTTAGTATGAAACTTTTGGTAGAGTATTTTACATTTATAATATATCATTTTTTAAATGATTACTTTAATTTAATTTATTTATTCAATAATATCATAAAATTTTATTTATCTTAAAAATTAAATTTATACTTTTAAAAATGAAAAAATTAAAATAATGTTAAAAGAATAATATTTCAATTTTACACTTTTAGATTATGAATTTTACATTTAGCATCTTTAGATTATGCATTTTACATTTAGAAGTTACAAGTTAGAATTAAGGATTTAGAAGTGAGAGTGTTGGTTTTTGTTTTTTCTTATGAAAAAAATGATTTTTTTTTCATCTGAAAGGAATTTTGTTAAAATTTAAAATTTTTCTATAAAACTTCTTTTATATATTGCAAAATAAAATGTTTTTATATAGAAATACCCTAGGATAGCCCTAAAAATATTTGTGTCACAAAAGTAGCTTCTAAGGAGAAAAAATGATCAAAAGAGGTTTTATTAAGTGTGTAAATATACACTTAGACCCTTATAACTAACTAAACTAGATTTATGATTTAGAGTTATGCAGTGGGGTTTTGTTTAAAATTTAAAAAAATAAAAAATAAATGCTAAAATTTGAATATAAAATGGGCTATTTCGGTTATTTTTTTCTTGAGTGCTATTTTGGTGACAAAAACTTTACAGGACTAAGAGAATTATCCATTTTATATATGTTCTAAAGATATTTTTTTCATATTTATTAGATATATAGAAAAAAAACTTCATATTAATTGAATATATTAAAAGTCACTAGTTAAATATATACAAAATGTTTGGGAAATGTTCATTTTTTAAAGAAAATTCTATATTAATAATATATATTCATATTTCAAAACCTTTTTAAAATAAAATTTAACCATTTTGAATTATTTAAAATATTTTAAAACTACTTCACACTCCGAGTTTTTCACTAGCCGAACCTAATGAAGATTCTACACATGGACTGTCGACTACGATGAGCGTGGAAGAGTTGGTTTAGCAACCTGGCTGAGAAAATTTCAAGCGTCTCCATCCTCATTATGGGCAAGTCCCAAACACAACGTGGGAAGTTTTCATTTTAAGAGTATTTTCACTATTTTATATTTAGTATTATTATTAATTGTGTTTAATTTTGGTTTTATATATTTAATTTTCAAACATGGCATGAGCAAAAGCATTTTGAGGATGGAGTACTATATTCTAGAGTATAGTTGTTCAACTTACAATGACATTTTTGATTGCGGGAGCGTTGTTTCGACCATTTCAAGTAAAATATTTTCCACTTTTTATTTTTTTTATTTGAAACATGTATTTTAACCTTATTATTTTGTATTTTTATCAAGAGTTCACTTGAGGTTCAGACTGATAAAGACACTGAAAACCACTTTCCACCACTACGCAAGTGACCTGTACAACAGTTAAATCAATGAGTGGAAGCAAAAGTGGGAGGTTCAGAAAGTGCCAAAGCACATAAAGCCGATCGTTTGGAGGATTTGAAAAAGGATTGGGTGAAACCAGAAACCAACTCTGGTAACTCGCTTAGCGAGAGTGTCAAGAAAGGGGGTTATGTCCACAACTTGGGGTCGACTAGTTTACTTTCCTTAGAATTTCAGCTAATAAGTTTTAAATTTCTTATTCAAATTATTTTTATTAATATCATATTAATCTCTACTATTTTTGATGGTAGTAAACGATGATAACCCCATCAACGATTTCAAGCTATTGAAATCGGCACACACCAACAAATAGACTCTATGAAATTCAGGATCCGATTATGAAGGAGGTCATCAAACTGGTCAAGTCCCAAACAGACGACCTCATTTTGATCTAATATTTTTTGTCTGAAAATGAATATTCTCCTTCTTCCAAGAGCTTAACTCAGAAACAATTGAATAATATTATTCTTGGGGTACGTTTACAAATATTTTATTCATATTATATGTCTAATATGATTATAATTATAGCTTATTTTTTTTTCTTACATGTTGTTCTAAACAAGAGAGGTCGTTACACATAGGTGGCCGAACCCGTAAATCTTCTTCTTCTTCGGTTCACTATCCTTACCCCATACATTGATGGAGAAGATGAAGCGGCGGATCAGGGACGACTTCAAGTTCTTTTTTATTTCTAATTATTTTCTTATTTAGTATTTTTGATTTTAAAATTTTCATGTTTTGACATTTTTATCAATTTTAAATATGTGTTTAATTGTATTTTGATTGTTTAGTTATACTATTAATTATAAATCAGTAATTTTTCAAAAAGAATTACAAAACAATTTTATTTCGGACTGACATATGTTGGTTGGGAATTCCTGATTACAAATGGTTGTAAAGAATTTCCGACGGCAGATGATTGTCGGGAATTTTAGATGGCAGATGCTGGTCGGGAATTTTCAACGGCATATGTTGGCCGAGAGTTCCAACGGATATTTCTCACAGACAAACTCGTCTGAGATTCTTCGAGACATCCAGAAGAATTCCTGATGATTTTTTTTCTAGACGAGCTAGTCCTGACGGATGACTTCGTCTAAAAGGCTCATTCTCGACAGTTTTTTTGGTCATAAGCCTCTTGATTCTCTGGTTTATTTTTCTGGAACATGATTGGTAGTTTGGGCTCTTGTGCCCACTTTACTGTGTTTTATTTTTTCTTGTAATTTGTATTCAGTTTTCTATTAATGAAAATCTTTTATCAATAAAAAAAAAGAAAATCTTTGTCTAGCTTTTTTGTTTTTATGTTTCTAAAACTCAACTTTTTAAAACAAAATGTTTTCTTATATACGAAGAATTTTGGTTAACATCCCAAAATATTCAGCGACCACACAAGTCTTGACACCAAATCCATTTATGGCCGAGTTGTCTTATCTCTGAGTAAAGTTATCTTTTTTCTTGTCATCTGTTGGATTATTATTCAATTAACCCTGCATTACATAAAACTTGCAAAGAAACAAAGCCTTCCGGAACTATAAGCCAATGAGATAAATATTACTCCTCGGAACCAAAGCTAGAATCAACAAAGAAGATCATAACTAAACATAAAAAGAGTTGTCTCCGACATCTGATACTTAACAATTATTCGTTTCGTGTATTTCGCCTGGACGTACAACATATATTCATGATGCCATAGAAATAACTGAAGATCGAAAATATTATCAAAACATAAAGATTTATTAATTCATACAACAACCAGTGATATAACAGCAAACCAATGACTGCAAAAGAAAACAATTAAAAATACCTGTGAAGTTTAGAGTTGTAGGAATCACATACACACAGACAGACACACGAGAAACAAAGACGATAATACATGATCGATCTCTTATATATCATCTTGTATATCTAAACAAGAAGATATGTAAGTTGACATGAAGTGCAGGTTGTATAATTAGAATCTTGATTAGCATTGGAAGCCAGGGGAACCTTTTTGCTACAAACATTGAGAAGCAGACTTAGAGAGACCGGAATGTTCAAGTTATTCCCGAGGATATTAGCCTTGAGCGCGGTGCAAAGACAAGCCGCAGCCTCAAGATCAGCGAGCCCTTTTAAGAGTGTGCAACATGGCTCGACCGGTGGTTTGCCAAGGGTAACGTTGAGTAGACCGTTGAGCACGTTGGCGCAGACTCCAAGCTTAAGGGCATCTCTAGGGCATTTGGCTGGGGCAGGGCTAGGGGTTGGTTTGGGTTCAGGGTTAGGTTTTGGCTTGGGAGAAGGGCAACCACAGTTACCGCAGGCGGAGATTGTTGTGAAGAAGAGGATGTTGAGAATCAAAATAATGACTAAAGAGCTTGTGGTTCTTGAACCCATTGTTAAATTCCTCTTTTTGCTTTAAAAGAGACTCTGGTTTGTGTGAATTGGAATGAGAAGAAAATGGAGGGTTCGAGGTGGCTTTTATAATAGTTCGAAGGATGGGCCAAAATATTACATGACCATCATATGATGGATTATTTACAAGAATATTCGTGAAGTTCTCAATCTTTGGTTTAAATATTTCTTTTTAGATTGAATAAAAGCGGTTGTTTTCAAAAATGAACTCTCTTGAACATAGAGCATTGACTCTGGAATCGAGATTCGCACGTAAGATTCCTTAAACCAGTTAAACTTAACAAGTAACAACATTTGTGTTTGAACCTACTTTGGTGGGATTCATAGAAGGAAGACAAAACTCGTCGGTGGATTTAACACAAATGCGTTTATTAGATCGGAAAAACGTTTATCAATATACAAAAGAGGACGCACACGGTAAGGAAAGTAGCCGGTGCTCGGAGAGTAGCCGGTGCTCGGAGAGCTAGTCGGGAAAGTACAACTCGACAAAATATAAAAGGAATAAAACCCTAGTTCTAGCCGCCCAGTGTGAATGTGTAGATTTTCCTCCCTATTTTTCCTTGCCCCTTCTCCTCTTTATATAGTCGGTTAAAGGTATTGGATATAGGTCGGTTTGTCTTAACGGGCCTTTACTCGTCAGGCCAAACGTACATGCCAATGAAATACGTCACTAAGCCGGATGTCTAGTCATCCCAATAAGTCGAAGAGAGGTGATTCTTTGTCGGCTAACAGTAATATATAGGTAACTAATGCATTGAGTCGCGACCCGAACGATTTAAATTCTGATGGGCTGCGCAGGCTATTTCGTGGGCCTTTTAGGGGATATAATCCACCTCCTACAGTAAGTCTACCCCCCCCCCCCCCCCCTCATTTCACTGATGTTCGGCGTAGCCGATCTCAGTTTGTGCATCATGGTTGGAAATTGGCGGTCTGGCGCGAGAAGACGGATTGGTGCGCATTTACGTTCCTTCATCGTACATCTTCTCGGCGCCTTTATGTTGATTTTCGTTTTGTCATTTAGCGACGATACGACATGATTGTCAGGTTCGACTTATCTCATTGGACCGCGTCCGGTCGGAAGCGTTGAGTTGATTGAGAGTCGTGGTTGGCTGTGTCTTCAATTCAAAGTTCCACGGGATCTGGAGCCGAAAACTTGCTCGGCGTTATGTCGGGCAGTTAGGCGTTGACCGTTCATTTGGTTAATGTTGATCTGAGTATGGAAACATTGCAGAAGAAATGGTTACTTAATGATATGCTGCGCCGACTCGTGCCGGGAAGTTGAAAGGTTGCGAGAAGTCGAACGGTCGCAAGAGGGAATTGGGCATTTAATGAGATCCAGGCCCATTAATGTCGGAAGTTAAAAGGCCGCAAGGGAAAAGAAGGCGGTTAGAGACTTTTAAGGCCCAATCAGGCCTTCCTAGACCTAATTATGGCGCCTCGGGGAAATGCGCCGCTTCCTTTCTTATAAATAGCCCCCCCCTTTCATTCTCTCCATTCTTCTCTGCACGCAAAAGGTACTTTCTCTTTCTATTGCTCTTCTCTCTACTCCTCTTTCTAATTTTTTTGTCGATAATGCTGCCAAAGAGGTTGTCTCGGAAGGAGAAGGGGGAAGGCAGTTGCTACCGCGTTGAGTCCTACTAAGGACACGACGACCAGTGAGGAAACTCTTGATAAGTTCAGCCTCGTTCATCGGGATGCGATGATGGACACGAATATGAGTTTGTCGCAGAGGATGTTAGTCGCCGATGTGGAGAGGCTCTTTAGGGGAGAAGATGATGGTTAATGAAGTGTCAGACGCTTTCCATTGATTCAGACAATTCTTTGGTTCGTCCTGATTTTGTTCTGGTGCGCTACTGTCTGGGTGGGATTTATGTCAAACTTCCGGAAGTAGCGTCCGAGTTACTACGTCCCATAGGAATTGGAGGGGCAGTCTTGGAAAAATGTAAGAGAAAATCGATCGACACCGGGCAGCCTGAAGAAGCTGTTAAGGGAGCTGTGATGCCGTAGGCGTGACGTTCCTCATTTCCACACACACTCAGAGGCCTTTGTCGCCACCGGTGGGATATCAGTGCGTCTACGAGTCGTACTTCCAGCGAGACACGGAGGCTCTGGTTTCCCATTCCCTGACTCATCATGTCCTATGTGTTTCGTTGGGACGTGGATATTAAACCAATTCATGAACGGCTCCATTGGTATCGCGGTGGCTTTGTTGGTGATGGCGGCCGAAATCGACATATCGTTTAACGTACGAGCCTTTGAGGAATTATGTTTTATCAAACCTATGCCAGACGGTCTGTATTTGGTGAAGATGCAGCCGAATTATATCATCCTCACCGGTCATCCAAACAAGACAACACTACTAATTCTACGTGAAGTCTGATGAGTTTGCGTTTGAAGAACCGCTGAACAATGACTTAAGAGTTCTTTGGAATTGGCGTATTGGTAGATCGCTAAACATATTTTATCGTATTTTTAACTGATTTCCTTTGTCGTGCAGTTGATCATCCAAACACAATCGATTTTTCTGGGGATTTTTTCGACAACGCCCGAGCCTTAGCAGCACTAAATCATCAACGCTGGCCAGAGATCAGCGAGGAGAGGATCCGCCGGGGCTCTGAATCGTATCGCGAAACGTTAGTCTCCTTCGGATTCTCAATTCTTTCGCCATATATTTTCTCGTTTGTTGTGCAGTCTTCTTGATCCTCATGATGCACTGGGGAACGCTGAGAAACGCAATCGAGAGAGCACCTGAAGAAGAAAAAGAAAAAGAAACCCGCCGAGAAGAGGACATAGTCCAGCGCAGCAAAAGTCCCAAGTCCGAGAGACGGCACGATGGACATTCTGAGTCGAGAGGCCTTTGATGGCGGAGGTTTGAGAGGAGAGCTGACTGCCTCGAGAGAAGGTGAAGGTCACATCTGACCCCTTGCAAGAGCGAGAAGATCCGCCTTCTGGTGAAGCGACTAAGCTGAAGAGGAGGAGAAAGAAGAAGAAGAAGCTCCGATTCAGAGCCGGAAGCTCAGATCTTTGGGGACTCTGCAATCATCACCAACAAGCTTGAGTGGTGGGTCATCCAGCCATGGAGGCGGGTCTAGGGGTTCTTGGAGGTTCAAGGGGTGCGATTACTCGAAGGCCTAAGGTCTCGTTTCAGGACCAGGTCTCCTTCTCGTATGATGCCAGCATCCCGTTGATCGTAATGGACCGGAATGCGCTAATCTGGTCTGTCAGATCAAGGGTGGGTCACACAGTTTTCAGACTGTCTATGAGCTGGTGTTCAGAGATGCTTATGTCGATGTTGCCCGCAACCAATTTCTGGTAAGTCTTTTCGTCGCTCTTTTCCATTTTGATTCTTTGAACCATTCTGTGACCAAGTTATGTGTGGTTCCCTTTTTTCGCGCAGGCTAACGGCAGGATGAAGTTCTTGCCAGAGAAGTATGACACTGAGCTGAAGGTGACATTTGCTCGTCTAGGAAAAGCTGAGAAGAAGGTCCGACTTAAGAAGAGGAGAATTGTCTCTCTGATAGAGGAAATGAAGACTTTCTCCGAGGTGATTGCTCGAGAAGGGATGACGCCGTTAGTCGAAGCGAGATCCAGGAGAAGAGGGTTGAGATCTCGAAGGCGAGCTTGGGACTGTCAAGGCACCAATGGAGGAGCTGCAGAAGGAGAAGGCTATTTTAGCAGCGAAAAATGCAGAGCTGGAACGAGAAAGGGCTGACACTGATGAGAGGCATACACTGGAGGTTGCTCGGCTCATGAACTCCTGGAGTTTCGATGTTACTCACGAACATGACAGGGTGCAGACTTCCATGATTGCCAAGTGTACCCGCCGATTCAATAACATCCGTGAGCGGGAGTCCCGCTATAACGCCTTCGACATTGCATGATGCCTCTACAGCGAGGCTTTGGGAACAAGGAAATGCCTCCAGATGCTCAAGAGAAGGGGTGGCGAGATCACGAAGGAAACAATAAACTTCTTCGCCGTGAAGAGGATAAGTTCAAGAGGAAGCCGCCCATCTGGAAGTCGGAGACATTCCAGAATCTGATCTCTCCTTGTCTCTGCTGGTTCTCGAGTCACCGTTTCTCGACAAGGATCTCCCTGCTGGGCTAGACCCTTTTGCGTCAAACACTGACCTAATCGATTATGGGACGGGCGTTAGCCTTCAGACTCCAAGTCGCTCTCTAGAGAACCTTCAGGTAACAAAACTAAGGAACCATCAATCAGTGGAGCAAAGTTGCAACCAGCAGAGATGAGGGAAAAGCCATGGTAGACTTCTCTGATGCCTCAGGATATGAGGAACGTTCAGATCTTGGCGGGACGGAAGAAGACTTGAGTGAGGGGACACGTGGGCCGCTGGAAAGCGACAAGGCTAGGCCCTTGGACGAGGAGCTGGAGGAGATTCAGAGCGCGGATCCTCCTGAGCTGGTGATGGAAGTACCGAAGGATTCTTTTGAACAAGATGATCAAGCCGGCAAGGGAAGTCCTGGTCGAGTCCACGACTAATTTATCCTATTGTTGTTGATGTTTCTATTTCCCGTTTCTTTTTTTTTGTCGTTACCTCGGTCCTTCAGGGCCTGTTGTATGTTCTAAACTTCATCTCAGGCTCGAGATATTTGTCGCACAACACGTCTTTATAGCTTTAGGTTTGCAGTAATCCTTTGATGTCGTTAGTCGATAAAGATTAGCGAAGCGTTCGACTGTCAGGCTGACGTTTCAGTAAGTCGTAGTTAGGACTTAGAATCTATCGATGTTTGTTTTTAGTCGATTTAATTTGTTAGTCGTTTATCGACAAGAACTATCAAAATTTCTTTAGTTTGTTGGGCCATTATTCTGGTAAGCTGCGATCAGGACTTAGAATTTTTGACGTAATTCGTTTAGTCGTTTATTGATAAGAATTATCGAAATGCCCCCTGACTTGGCTTCATTTGTAGGGACTCATATCTCAGGCAATAATGGTTCTCAATCTGCATTAAAGTAACTTTACATAGTATTCGGTTGGCCAAACCTTACATGAAAATTATTAAAGAGAGGGAAAATTACTGACTCGGCCAGTCGTAAGTTGACCTAGCCGAGGCCCTCAAATACGTGTCTGATCAGGACATATCTGTTCGTCGGGTTATGAGTACTGGTACGTGATCCGAAGCTTGGTGTATCGTGCATTGCTTGGCCGATAGTATCGTGGGGGGGGGGGGGGGTGAGATGCAGACCTTTGTGGTGAGTATAAGTGGCGATGTTATATGCCTTTACTCGTCCTTGCCAGTCCCCCCCCCCCCTTGTCGGGGTCTTTGTCGGGAAGAAGGGTTGCCTACGTACCGCCGAAGAGGATCAAAGCCATTCATAGTTCGTCTTAGTCGAGTAGAAGTAACTCGAAGAGTGCATCTACTCGGCGAGTAAAAGTGGCTTTGTGGATGCATTTACTCAGCTTTTTTGTTGTATCGAGTAAACGTGACCGTGGGTTATTTGGTCGATTTATTGCCATGGAGTGGGCTCTCCTTAGGCGTAGCAGCACTTGAGATGCATGGAGTTCCATGCCCTTTGTATGGCTTCGCCGATTGATGTTTCTAGTCAATAAACTCTGGGCTTGACGACTTGAGTGATCTTGTATGGACCCTCCCAATTAGCTCCGAGTTTGCCGAATTTCCATTCTTTTGTGTATACTACTAGGGGTCGAGATCTGAATCTCTTATTGTAGTAGCTCTCGATCTGATTCTGGTAGTTCTGGATACAAAGCAAGGCTTGATCACTTTTCTCCTCGATCGTGTCGAGTGCATCGAGCAGCATGTCGCGATTCAGCTCGACGTGCTGTGGCATTGCGGATCGTCATAAGCTTGTTAAGCTTACATCTGCTGGGGCCATGGACTCGACTCTGTAAGCTAATGAGAACGGTGTAGTTTTAGTAGCTCATATAGGTGTCGTTTGGTGCGACCAAAGCACTCCGTGCAGTTCTTCGACCCATCGGCCTTTCTTCAAGTTGATGCGCTTTTTTATGTTGTCGATGATAATATTGTTAGTCGCTTCTGCTTGGCTGTTTTCTCTCGGGTCGCGCGGAGTGGAAATGTTTAGACGAATTTTCCATCTGTCGCAGAATTCACGAAACCTGTCCGATATGAATTGGGATCCAGGTGACGATCGCGTAGGGGAGTCCATGTCGGCATATGATGTTCTTCCATACAAATCCCTGGACTTCGGTGTCGGTGACTGCAACAAAGGAATCTGCTTCGACCCATTTTTTGAAATAATCGGTTAGGACGAGGACATAGCGTCTTTGTCGCGAACTGGACATTGGTCTGATTATGTCCATAGCCCATAGCATGAACGGGTACGGTGCCTTCATGGTGTGCAAGGTTTCTGTCGGATAGTGTATCGTTGGCGCGTGTCGTTGACACATGTCGCAGCATCGAGCGTAGGTCTCGCAGTCGAGTTCATAGTGGGCCAGAAGAAACTGAGTCTTTTGACTTTCAAAGCCAAGGCTCGGCCACCCGTATTTTTTCCAGCGGAGCCTTCGTGTGTCTCATCTATGACAAGTCTGGTTTTTTCCCCGTGGATGCACTTCAGGAGAACCTTTTTTTGCAGTGTACCTATGGAGATCTCCGTCGATGACGATGTAACGAGCGCCGTGTGCTTTTAATCGTCATGCCATCCACTTCTTGGGAGGCAGTTTGCTGTGGTGAGGTAATCTATTAGTTCAGTGTGCCAATCCAAACTAGGCTGGTTGTCTTGTCTCGAATCGGTATATTGTTCGGCTTCCATCGACTGGGTAATGGCGGCGATGATCATATTATTTTTGGTGGATAGGGTAATGCTTGGTTTGTCGATCCAGTGGATAGGGATCGTTCGCTTGACTTGATCGCGGATTTTACTACCTAGAGAAGCGAGGGGCATCAGCGCACACATTTTCACCGTGGGGAACTTTTATGAGTTCGAAGAACTCGAAATCCTTGGTGAGACATTGCACGAGTTTAAGATACATGTCCATTCTTTCCTTCCAGGCGTCGTAGTCTGCGCTGAACTGGCTAGTGACCAGCTGTGAGTTGCAGTAAGCACTAAGTCGTTTCACCTTTATGGATTTTTCCAAGAGAAACCCGCGATAAGTTTGCCGGTTGGCGATTTCAGTTGGACACCGGCCCCCAAACCTTTGTTTGTCGAGGATCCCACTACGTTCAGGATCCAGTTCGGGTTTGGCAGGACTAGGACCTGTTCAAGTTCTGGGGCAAGCTTGATCAGAGAATCGGCTAGGACTTGAGATTTTGTCGCGGTTCGGCTCCTGTAACTTATGTCGTGCTCGCTGAGCTCGATGGCCCATTTGGAGAGTCACCCTGATTGTTTGGTGTTCTGCATGACCGTCTGGAGGGGCTGAGTGCTCAAGATCTCGATGGAATGGGATTGAAAGTAGGGCTTTTGTTTTCTCACGGAAGTGAAAACCGCAGGTGCCATTTTCTCGAGGTTCATGTATTGAGTCTATTCCGTTATGCATTTGCTCGTATAAAATATGGGCTTTTGTTCACCTTTGTCTTCCTTGATTATGACGCTGCTGACCGCGGTCGTGGAGACCGCGATGTATAGCAACATGATGTCTCTGTTCTCCGGCTTAGAAAGGACATGAGGTGTTGTGAGATACATCTTAATCTGAGTGAAGGCTTCCTCGCACTTCTCTTCCCAAATGAACTTTTTGTTTCCATGCAATAAGTTGTAGAACGGGAGACATTTGTCGGTATAACGAGAGATGAATCGATTGAGCGCAGCGATGCGACCGGTTAGGCATTGGACTTCCTGACTGTTTTTCGGACTTGGGAGGTCGAGTATTGCTGAGATCTTCTTGGGATTGGCTTTGATGCCACGATGTAGCCGAGAAATTTGCCCGATGTTACGCCAAATGTGCATTTTGCCGGATTGAGCTTCATGCCATACTCGTTAAGTACCCTAAATTATCGAGGGGATCAGTGGCGTGGAGAGACATGAATAGCATGTCATCAATGTAGACTTATGTCGTTGTTCCCAGTTTGTCGGTAACCATCCGGTTGACAAGCCTCTGGTATGTTGCTCCCACATCTTGAGACCGAAGGGCATCACTTTGTAACATTGGGGATCCAGGAGAAACATTATCTTCTCGCGGTCATTCCGGTTCATAGCGATCTGGTTATATTCGGAGAAGGCATCCATGAACGTTAGTAGCTCGTTTCCGGCTGTTGACTCGACCAGTAGATCGATGTGAGGGAGCAGGAACTGTCTTTTGGGCATGCTCTATTTAAAGCAGTGAAGTCGACACAGACACACCATTTTCCATTCTTCTTTTTGACACGACCGGATTGGCTACCACTTAGGGTACCGTACCTCTGTGATAGAGCCGCCCCCGAGTAGTCGTTCGACTTCGTCATTCACTGCTTTCGATCGCTCGGGACCGATTTTACGTCGTTTCTTCCTTATAGGTTGAATGTCGGGTCGACATTCAATTGTGCGTGATTATTGCCGGGTCTCTGAATTTCAATGTCAGATGTGGTCCAGGCAAAGGGTGGAAGCGTTATCTCAGAGAACGTGAGGATCTTGTCTCGCATTTCATTTGAGAGATAAGCACTGACACGCAGGACCTTACTGGGGTCGGTTTCATCGATGACCACCTCGATAATTTCTTCTTTTTGCGGATAAATCATATGAATTGGTTTCGAGACGGAGTTGACATGAGAATTTGACTGATGCAGTTTAACCGTTGCGATTAGAAGATCACGAGCTTCTTGTTTGTCACCGCGAAGGGTGCAGATTCGGCCGTCATGTTCAGGGAATTTGACGCACTAGTGGTACGTCGATGAGATCTCTCTCCTCGAGTGAAGCCAAGGTGTACCAAGGAAGATATTGTACGGTGCCACCGTGCTTATTACCGAAAATTTAACTGAGCGAGACACCCCGCAAGAGAATACCGGAAGGCGTATCGTTCTGTTCATTGTTTTGGATGCTCCGTTGAATCCTGTGAGGGAGCGAGAGGACGGCTTCATGTCACGTAAATCCACTCCCATCTTGTAGAGGGTTTCACGGAAGATTAGGTCAACCAAGCTGCCTGTGTCTATTAGCACTTTCGTGACCTCACAGTTTCCTATCCCTAACTCCACCAAAAGAGGGTCGTTATGGCGGGGTATGAACCCCTATGGCGTCATCGAGCGAGAAAGTGATCGGTTGATCATTCTCAGGCTGAGACGGCCATCTTTGAAAAGTGGTTGCCTGGCGGCAATAGTCTTTCAAAGACCAGACCGAATCGCTGCATGGATGCGAACCGCCAATGATCACGTTCAGGTGCGGTTGATGATTTACTTGCTTAGATTGGAGTTGGACCCGTAAGTTTTTGGATACATATTTGATGATAGGCGTGGATGCCTGGCGGGCCTTTGCCGCTCGAGCCTTCATCTCAAGTTAGAGGTGGTTGGTTGAGCTTGACTCTGAGGTAGTCGGTTTTGGAATTAAAATTATCACGCAAATCGGTTGTCGACTCCGGGATCCGTCGTGGGTGGAGGCTGGTACTGCTGAACTTGCAAACCTTAGACGCGTCAATTTTGGACCGAAGATTAACCATTTCGTCGCAGCTGGTTTTAGTAGTTACATTCTTGCACTTGAGCTGATTCCGTAAGTCATGGTGACTGTTAAGATCGTCGGCACTTTTCTCGTTTAAATGTGCACGCAGGTCTGCGGGTTCTTGTCGGGTTTCTTTGTCTGATAAAACATCAGGTCTCAAGGGGATACTTGGACGCGTCTCCGATGTTTTGGTTTTTCCCCGTCGGCAAAAAAGTTGTCCCTTTCCATCCCCTTGGGAGCAGCCTCTTCTTCTTTGGCTCAGGATCCCTCGTGCTGAGTCTGACCCTGGGTCCTCTGGGTTTTCTTGGCTTTATTTTTGCTCCAAATTTTGTAGTTCTTTGGTTTTTGTCGGGGCGGTTCTACATTTTTCGTGCTATTGCCGAAGGAAACCAGCAAGGCCTCATATAGTTGTTTGCACTCCTTGGTATCATGTCCTTAATCTTATGATACTCGCAGTATTTGCTGAGGTCAATCGGGCTCGAGCCTAAGGGCCCGGAAAAGGGTTGCGGCAGTTGATTGGTTTCTAAATCCCAGCGATTCCACCCCTTTTCGCGCACCACCACCGCAGAGGCTGGTCGCTCGTATTCGTTTACAACTTAAAGGAACCACTTCTTGTGTTGCGCTTTGTCACTAGCGGAATTCTGTCGTGACTCTTGACGTGTGTTGGTAGTTTTGGCGACATATTGTTTTGTGGCGTTTTGTTTGCTTATTATAGCCCGCTTTTTTTTCTTCCCTTCGGATGAAATTATTTGATCGTGCAATCGCATCTTGGAGGGAAGATGTTGGATTTCGGTAGAGATCGTCGCGGAATTTCAAATGTACGTAAAGAGTGTTCATTAGTGCATCTACTGCAATACTATCGGGAACACTGACTTTCGAGACAACGGCCTTGAACTTCTCCATGAAGTCGCGGAGACTATGTCCTGGGGCTTGAGACAAGTTCTAGAGATTAGAGGCGGTATCTCCTTGGCGGGTGAACATGATGTAATGCTTGAGGAAGGCTGTTGATAAATTGTGGAAGCTGTTGATAGAATTCCTGAGAAGTCTAGAGAACCAATTAAGAGCGGGTCCGTCGAGACTTTCGGTCTGTGTTAAAGAGTTGTCTTCGTATAGCCGTCGAGAACAGCGGCTAGTGCTGCTAGTTGCTCGATGTTGTTTTTAGCTTCTTCCTGCTGGAGAAGATGGGCCACAACAGTATTCATAATTTCCAACATGGTTGGTTCGACGGCAACAAGGGTAGGTTCCGATTCTTCACCAAAGGTTGAATCTTGTGAGTCATGCTGATCTAATAACGTTGATTTGGTCAACCCCACGGTGGGAACCAACTGTTTGAACCGACTTTGGTCGGGCTCGTAGAAGAAATATGAAAATATTTGGTGGGTTTAACACAAAGGCGTTTATTAGATCGGAAAAGCGTTTATCGATATAAAAAGGGAAGTACATGGTAAGGAAAGTAGCCGGTACTCGGAGAGCTAGCCGAGAAAGTATAAGTCGACAAAATATAAGAGGAATAAAACCCTAGTTCTAGCCACCCAATGTGAGTGTGTAGATTGTCCTCCTCCTTTTTCTTTACCCCTTCTCCTCTTTATATAGTCGATTAAAGGTATTGGAGACCCTACGTCGGTTTGTCTTAATGGGCCTTTACTCGTCGGACCAAATGTACAAGACGATGAAATACGTCACCAAGCTGAATATCCTTAGTCGTCCCAGTAAATCGACTAGAGGTGATCTTTGTCGGTTAAAGTAATCTATAGCTAAGTCAAATACTTTTAACCGCGAGCCGAACCGAACGATTTAAATCTGATGGGGTAGACGACTATTTCGTGGGCCTTGTAGGGGATGTAATCCACCTCTTACAATTTTCATGGCTATAAAAGTTAATTATGTGGGTGTGTTAGTTAATTATGTGGTGGCAAATTGACGGATGAAAAACTTGGAATATCAGTTACAATTTTTTTTGATATATCGTGTTTGTTTTTAATTTTTTTTTTCCAAATAACGTTGGTAAATTAAAAAAATTTGCACCTTAGTTTCAAATAATTTTTTTTTTGTGGCAGAAGTTTTATATACTTTTATATAAGTAGTGATCATTAATTATTTTTTCGGTGTGTACTGCATTCACATTCGATTTTTTTTATTATATTAAAAATCAAAATCTTGAGGCCAAAGATTGAAACCATGGGTGTGGTCCTTGGAACATTAATCTGGCACTTGACAGATGGAATTTTCAAGGTGAATCTTTGGAGTTTTGTTAGGCTTCCCAGACTATAATAAACTCTTATTCTTGAACTTATCCACTAGGTAACACTAGTAGTTTTAATTAAGATAGTGTAACATTCCGATTAAAAACTTAAGATAATTGATTTGATTATTTATGTCACTAAAGTGCATTTAATTTTTTTGTGGGGACATATTTGCTTAGAACTCCATAAGCGTATTTGGGCTGCAGTAATGAAAGGATGGGTGACCTATCGGGAAGTGATTCGCGACATCATGTGAGTGAGGACAAAACACGAGAAAATGTCATGTGTTGATTGCAGGGTCAGTAAATAAGACTTTCGAGCTTCCGAAAAAGTAACACTCCACCCGTTGCAAGGAATTGGTCCACGGGCGAGAGAACGGACATGTGAGGCATTCCAAGTAATATCAGAGCTAGTTAGCCATCTTAGTTCTGACTCGAGAGCATCTTGAGACCTGTCGTGGTGTGTAACGAAGGCTTACGCTATGTGAGTGGAAGTTAATTGTAACATCTCGATTTCTGGTATTGCAAAAAGACGTAAGAGAATTGATTTGACTACCTATCTCACCAAAGTGCACTTATCTTTTCAGACACATATCCGTTTAGAACTCCAAGGTTAAGCATGATTGCGCAGGAATAGTGAAAGAATGAATAACTTATTGGGAAGTGATTAACTATATCATGCGAGTAAGACTAAAAGACGGAAAAAATTCATGTGGTGATTTCTGAGTCAGTAAATAAGATTTTCTAGCCTTCAAAAAATTAATGTACCGTCCATCATACGAAATAGGGTCTACGAAATAGGGTCTACGGGACAAGTGAATAGGCGTAGAAAGCCACTAGCCATGAGTGATCGAGACGTTATACATAGCTGTAGTATTTAATATATGACAAAGTTTCAAGTCAAATGCTCTAGAACCTAATCCAAAAAGAAAACGTTTCGTCATACCGATATAAGTGTTCAAGTTTAATAAGTTTAAGGTAATACGCAGCAATTTAAGAAAGATGGCAACTATACATGGAGTAGGGAAAGGACTCGAGACTCGAGACTCGAGGGGTGATCCTGGGCTGGAAATACAACTTCCTAGCAGAAATGATCTATCCTACTATCCTAGAATCTAGGATTCTCAAGTTCTGCTAAACAATTGTTCCTTCCCTGAAAAGTGCATAAATTACAGTCATCTCCTTGTTAAACCTGAGGGAGAGAACGGATGTATTTTTATCTCTAAAAGTACATTAAATCCTAGAAAAAGGGGCCAGATTTGTAGTCTGATCCAAAGAGTCATTTTGTTAATCTGTAATTCGACTTCCGTACACGGAGCATTCCAACGTCTATGGTTGTCAGAAGCAAAACATAACAAAATTCTACAATAAAAATACCAATACATACTCCTATAGAGGGAAAACATATAAATTGATGACAAAAAATAATATATAAGTAATCAAAATAATAAGCAAAGTACTAGTTATTTAACAATAACTATTTTATTTTATAAAAATTATCAAGTTTTTATTATTAAACTTATAACTAATTTTTTACATAAGATAATTATATTACTCAAAGTTTATTTTATAATCAGAGAGATATACAATTTTTAAAATTTTAAACATATGTAAAATTATTACCACCAACCAATCTAATTACTCTAATTCTTTAATAATTTATACTTTTGTTACTTAGAAATTTAATTGTCTATATTTTTGTTACTTAGAAATCCATATTTACATTATAAGTCCATTGTTTTTTAATTCTTATCATCACAGTGCGCTCATCATATAAACTCATGTTCTTATAATCATTATGCTCCAGATAATGCCCTTGATCTGTAAATTGAAATTTGCTGACATAAGCGAACGTATCTTTTTTTTTTCTGAGGCAGGCACTGTCCGTATGTCAATGGATTATCTTTTTCTGAAACTAAAAGAAAATACGTTAATGGTTTTCAAAAAACTTAATCAATATTTCACATAGCCAACCTTCATTAGACATAGGCATTTTATCCGATACCCGAATCCGTATCCGAATCCGACACGAAAAATTCGAACTGAAAACTGAATTGATATAGCAAAATACCATAACGGATATTAATTTAGGAGAGATTAGATCTCCGAACCCGAATATGTCATATCTGAACCCTAACGTATACCCGAAAATAACCGAACATAAGTATTCTTAACCTTATACTTTTAGTTTACATTTTCATTTTATTTAAAATATTTATATTGATCTTACACATACTTTTAGATCATAGAATATACATATAATTATAAAAAATAATTTGATATCCACTTAAAATGCATGTCAAGCTATTTGTTTCATGTACTAACAAAATTTTTATCCAAAATTTAATAATAATAACTAAATTAATATCTTTTTATTTTTGAAATGTTATCTCTAAATCTTTTAATCATTCAGTCTATTAAAAAAATAAAAAATCAGTTACGTGAAAGTTATATTTTAAAATACAAGAAACTTAAAAATGGAAAATTTATTATTATTTTCCTTTAAAATCTAAATATTCGAATCCGACCTGAAATAACCGAATCCGAACAAAAAAAATAATTAAACCTGATACGAACTAAAAAAATACTCCAAGGAGTTCTATATCCTTATACCGAAATATCCGAAAATCCAAAATCCGAACATCCACCCCTAACCTCCATACATTAATGTTTTTTTTCTTAATATCAGTTACCATCTAGATTCTTAATCTCCATAATTGTTCTCAAATCATTTAACACTAACCCTGTTCGTTTTATACACGGCGTCCAACCGCAGCGGAAAAAAAATATGCTGCGACGGAGCCCAAAAATAACAGTGTCAAATGCTATAGTAGTCGCTAACAGATTTTAGAGACACAGAAAATTAGACGTTGATGTCGCTGATTTATCCACGTCCGTTTTATTCACTGCAGCGGCTAGAAAATCAGTTAACCATGTTTCAGTGGTGTTGTGTGTTGCCGCCATTAAAGTTTAATTTTCTGACGCTTCCGCTGATGTTAGGTGATAGAGAAATGTTAATTATTTTCTTTTTGATATTAATTCTATTTTGCCCTTCTGAAAACAAATGAAAATTAGATAATGAGAAATATATTTGAGGTCTACTCACGTAGATTACTGTATACGTGTCACATAGATGATAAAAGTTTTATCTAGTTTACAGATTGTGTACTTGTGTCTCAAACGCATTTATCATTTCTGTACACAAATATTTTCTGTGGAAGTTATTTAATATCAGCTCACTATTATTATACTTACTGTATGAGAGCAATAATGTGTTATCATTCATCACTAAATGATTTTTTAAAATGATTTTAGAATTATGTTTTAACTACTAAAATAATTACAATGCAAGTATTTATTATTTGCTCCAAAATATAAAAATATAGTATACTTTTTATTAAACTAACAATAAAATTAGTTAGTAATATATTAAAAATCTCATTTTCATAAATAAAATAAATAGAATTAGCTAATGTGATATATGGAATATATATCAAAATTAAAGATATCAAAATACAAAAATTTATTTATTCTCTACAAAATTTAAAAGTTTATATTATTAAAATAATAAAATAATCACAGTAAACATATAATAAAAATTTAGATTTTTTATGTATTTAATTCTGAAGTTTTAAAAACAATTAAATAATGCCAAAAGTGTTAAAATTTTCACATTGAATATTTTGTGATGCTAGTTTTAAAATTTTACTATAAATTTACAAATAATCATAAAACCATATAAATAGAAAGCTTCATTTAATAAATATAAAGATTATTAAAAATATATTTTGAATTAAAATATTTATCATATAAAAATATATATGTTTAGATTTTCAATTAATCACTGAAATATTATGTACATTGTTTCATCACGTGTTATAAATCACTGTAAAGCATGGATCTCGACTTAGTTATAAATTATTTCAAGATATTTGGATTATCCATTTTAATAATAAGTAGCAAATGTCGAAAGACAAGAACCGTCAACAAAATTAAATCAATAAGCAAAGAAGGGTTTCACGTTAAAAAATAAATCAACTAACAAAAAAGCAGTTTCACGAATAAGCTTTCTTGTGCAAAATGAACAGAGTCGTGCTTGAAGAGTATCCAAAAAAGCTTTCACCTAAAGCCCCCAAAGTATGTAGTTTTTTTATTGCCCCAAATTTCAAGAAATAGTTAGTAATATATGGTTTAAGTTTGCTATTCATTTATTCAACCAAATTAATCTCTTAAATTACTTTTAAGTGTTTTTTCAAATATATATTATAGTCTTATAATTTTTTTTATAAAGGGAGTCTCATTATGGAAGCAATGCTCCAACACACTTCATGTCAGCATTTGGGACGAATAGCAAAGAAGTTATAGCGATAATACAAGCCCAGCACGAATGGCCGAGCTTCTCAACGGAGATAGAGGAGGTTCCAGCCCTGAAAAGACGCTTTCAAGACTTCAAGATTAGCCACATTCCAAGACAGATTAATCAGATGGCTGATAGTTTAGCTAGGATTACTCGTTCTTTCTATCGTAATTTGTTGTTTATTGGTTGTTCTATTCCGATCTGGATTCCTATACAAACTCATGTTCTATGAGTAATAAAGATAATTTTGTCATTAAAAAAATGGGGTCTCATTTTATGTTTGCCTTAGGCCCCATTAAACCTTCGCACGACACTGAAAATGAGATATTAGATAAATAGAAGTAGCTCTGGTTCGTTACCATCTCTCATGATCTCATTGGAACTTATTCAGCTTTTAGCTATCAATTAAGAAAATACATAAAATGTAAAATAAGCATATTGCATAAGAGATATGGTATTAGAGTGATACAAAGATCATTTTATCCAAATAGACATTAGATGTTGAAAGCGACACTTGTGCTTGCGGTTGAGGATGTATTTTACACATCTCTGTCAATCAACTTGAAGATGATTGATGGTGAGATGTAAACCTGGCTGTGCATGTGGGGTTGTTCCGTGGTTTTCGAATATGATAGACCGTAGATGGCGCCATAAACTTTATGAAGGGTTGAAACCTGAATGCATTCTCATCCAAGATAGAAGTTCCCGGCCAAGAAAGACCTTGTTTCCTTGAGGAATCTAAAAGTTGCATATCTTGGCTCCAAATCTCTAAACTGAAGGCACAATGGAAGAGCATATGATCTCTTGCTTCATTTACCGAATCACAAAAACAACATGAGCAAGGAAAGTTGAAGCCCCATGAAGCAAGTCTCGCCCCTCATAGGAAGTCGGTTTCAGTTGGGAAACCCATATGTTAAACACATGTTTTGGGACATGCCCTTTGAACCATATATTTTTCACCAAAGACTTCCTTTCAGATCTTTGTCTTAGTTCTTGCCATGTCTTTGTCGAGCCGAATGCCTATAATAAAGTCACCAATCTTCTAGAAAACACACATCATTATCTAGGGCTAAAGAAGGAAGTGGAACTATTGTGAGGTAGGTGTGGAGGGTGATTTCGTTGTCAGATATTGGTGCAGGAATTGTCTACCCTATTGGCGAGCAACCATTGGCCACACTTGCATTCGGTTGTAGTCTCAGATTTCTTGGTCCATTCATCCCAATAATTGAATTAATTGTCCTCTAGGTGTCCAATAGTCAAACAAGTAATTATTTTGCAAACCGTTCCCAATAGTCAATTTTATAAACTGAATTTCAATAGGTCTTAAGCTCAACAACACCATTCATCCCAATAATTGACTGTCTTGCTTTAAGTTCCCAGAAAATCTGATTTCTCAAATAACGAGCTCTCTGCCATTGAGTCCACAATGATTGCGAATCCGAGAAGAAGAGCCAGATATAGCGCATGCAAATAGTCTTTTTCCATGGTTCCAAACGTCTCAGACCGGGGCCACCTTCATCTTTTGGAAAGTTGTGCCAAGCAACTATTGTTCCTTTCACTGGTCAATGTTCCCAGACCACATGAACAGTGAGCATAGAGCTTCAATCCTCTTAATACAACTTTTTGGCAGCAGGAAAGTACTGATCCAAAAATTGACTGTTACGTAAAAAATGAAGATAACAATTTAACTCTACCCGCAAAAGATAGCGATTTCACTGCCCAATATTTGAATCTCTATCTTAACTTATTAAGGAGTGGGTCATTGTTTATCCTAAAAACGGTGCGTTTGTTGGATTTAGACAATACATTTCTATGTAGGTTTAGGAGAAGTCTGCATTGAAATCAACTGGGAAGAAGAATATCAAAAAGATGTTATTGAGCAGAGATTTCATTACAAAGATGATTCGAAGTGCAAAGTGAATCTAAGAATCTATAAAATCTCTATAAGAATGTGTTATATATCTAAGAAGAGGAAATGATCCTCCTTATTTATACAAGTTAAGTCTAGGGTATTCTTGTGACTCTCTCGTAAATGGGCCTAATTCATTGTCTAATAGGCCTTTGTTGAAGGGTCTAAGATCCATCCCCAACAGTAAGTCCCCCAAGTTCGTAGAGAGAGATGAAATTGATCTCTGCGAATTTTACGAATAAGGTTTATGAGACAATGAACTAGGCACTTTTATGCCTATGACGACCTAGGCAAGTTTAATTTAAACTCGTGGCTCAGTAAAAGCAACTTTACTTTGAACTAGTGCTTAGCAAAAGGCGAGTTTACTGAACTCACGCCGGAACAAAGGCGAATTTACTGAGTTCCATGCCTAGTAAAAGTCAAACTCTCGTAACTCATGCTTATTGAATGGCGAGTTTTTGTAAACCATGCCTAAAATAAGCAAGTTGACTATAAACTCATGTTTAGTTGAAGGCAAGTTAAATTTAAACTGATACCTAATAAAAGACGATGAAGTGGCTTGAGGCACTGATAACATTCCTTTGATTCGTCAAAAAGAGCATGAGAGCTCTCGTTCCTTGTGTATCCAGATTTGGTGATTACGTCTTGCATAAGGGTGATGAGATCAAACTTTAAGGTGATCGCCGAGTTACTGGATGCAGCAAATTGTGCCGAGCTTTTACCGAGTGATGAAATTTGAACTGAAGCAGTGAGTTGTCTCTCATAGTAATCTTGTGAAGCTGAGTGGAATCATAACAGGAGCAGTAACAAGCTGGAGCATGCGTTGCTAGATGTTGCAATCTCCATGTTCGCTAAGTGAGTTATGATGAAGATGAAACACATCTGTTTTGTTGACGCTGGAGCTCAAGTCGGTAAGAGTAAATCTTTCAAAGACAGAGCTCTAATCGTCAATAAGCTGTCCTTGGTGGGAGCTTGAAAGCGCTCATCTAGATTGGACATGTCGCCAAGATTGTGTACTTCAAGAAATAAGACGTGTGGCTGACACAGTCACCGATTTAGAAGTAGATGCTGGAGCGAGAAACCCCATTCTTTTAAGGTGAAAACGATATTGTGATCTGAGAAGAGTATGAGACTTGAGAGCAAAGAATGAACTAGAGAGTAAACAATCTCTGACGATGCCATGGAGTTTGTTGATGCTCTCTTGTGACGTTCATGAGCTGATAAGATGGAGAGCCAGGAGCTTGATGAAGGGATGATGACTTTTCATCATAACGAACTCGGTGCAATCTGGCGAGTGTAAGATAGGTTTCAAGTATGCTTTCATTGATAGGATCAGAACATATTTATACAGAGTATACACGATCTTGATAAGACCAAATCTTAATGATAAGCACAACAACTATAGATAATTACCTATCATAATTATCTAACTATAGAATATACACTAATACACCCCCTCAAGATGGAGTTGTCGGAGACAGTCCAATCTTGACAAAATATCACGGAACCAAGCCTTTGGAAGTGGTTTCGTTAAGGCAGCAAAAAGTTGATCTGTGGAGCTAACATAAGACACTCGGAGACGCTGTTGTTGCAACAATTCTCGTACGAAATGGTACTCCAAGGCAAGGTGTTTCATCCTTGAGGGAAACACTGGATTGGCTGCCAAGTATGTGTCTCCTATGTTGTCACAGAACAGTGTTGGGGTTGACTTGAAGGTACACGCAGGTCTTTTAGTAAGTACGTAATACACATAGCCTCTGCTGCTGTCGCAGTTAGACTTCGATATTCTGCCTCTGTGCTAGAACGAGCCACCCCTTTCATCTTTTGCGAACTCCATTAAATAGGCTGCTTACCAAGATTGACAATGTAGGCTCCGGTGGAGGTGTAGTCATCTTAATCTCCTACCCAATCTGCATCTGAATAGGCATGAAGGGTGAGAGGTGTGTTGCGTGTGAAAGAAGATACCTTGGTTAGCAGTTCCTGCAAGATATCTGAGCACTATTTGCAGCTTCTAGATGCAAAGTTGTTGGACAATGCATAAACTGTGAGAGCCTGTTGACAGCAAATGATATATCTGGGAGTGTGAGGAAAAGGTATTGTAAGTTGCCGACAATAGCTTGAAATGTGAGAGGATCATCAAGTGAAACTCCTCCCGCCTGAGTTAGGTGTTGTGTCGAGCTCATGGAGTAGCAACGGCTTTGGTATTTGTCATCTTCGTTTTGGTAAGTATATCAGTAATATACTTGGTCTGAGTCAGATGATGACCAGTACTGGTTATGTGAGCTTCCATGCCTAGAAAGTATGAGATTTCACCAAGGTCTTTTAGTGAGAAGCGAGATGACAAATACTTGACTAAGCTGGTGATTTTTGGAGACAGGCGCGCAGATGCTGTGCCGTGAGACCAGGAGCACACGGTGCGGTGCTGTGATACCAGTTTTGGTCGCATTCGCAGCTACGACGTACGACCACAGGCTAGTCCAAACTGTCGCCTCTTGTAGTCCGCCCGCGTCCATCTGCGCATCGAAAATCTAGTCCTGGAGGCGCTCGCTAGGACGATCGGCCACCGGCTTGCTGACAGTCCCTTATGGGTGCGCGGACTGAGTCATCAGAAGTGTGGTGGACCGCCTTCCTTACGTCCCGCCCGCCACATCAGAAAGCGGCCCTTTCCGCTACCCGTTTGGCGGGGGTCGTTGTTTTGGCGTGCTCTGCGTGGTTTTTTTGCTGTTGGTTTCTTCTCGTGGGGTTTGTTTTTTGTTTTTCTTTTTTTTTTTCTTATTTTTTTTTCCTTTTTGGGTTGGTTTTGCCTTTGTGCTGTTTTTGGTTGTGGTTGGTCTGGCGTTCTTTGCTTTTTTTGGTTTGTGGGACGTGTTTCGGTTTGCCGTGTGTTGTCCTTCTGGTTTTGTTGTTGCTTTTGGTCTTGTTCTTGGTGGTATTTGGTCTTCTTTTTTTTATTGTGTGTTTTTGGTTTTATGCTTGTTTGTTGTGCGTTCTTTGGTGCTTCTTTGGTTGTGGGTGGTGTTTGAGCGCTCGGATCTTTTCGGCGTGTGGACTTGTGGTGGGGTGGTGCTTCTTGTTTTAGGGATTTCCTTGTTTTCTGGATATTCGATCGTAGCTTTTGGGGGTGGGGCGGTCTGTTGGTTGGTCGAGTTTGGGTTGGGTTTATGCGGGTTTGGTTTGGTGTGGTCTGGTTTTTTTTGCTTTTTTGTGCTTCTTTCGCTGGGTGGGCTGTGTGTGGGTGTGTGGTGCATTACGGTGTGGGCGGGCCTCGGTGTCTTTGCTGTGGTGGGTTGTGTGGTGGCTTGTGGTGTGTGTCGCTTGTCGGTTTCTTGTTGTGTGTGAGTGCGTTCTTTTTTGCTTCTTGTTGGTTGGGCTTCGGTGGTCGGTTGGCTGCTGGTTTTGTTGGTTTATGTGGCTCTTGTTCTTGTTTTCTAGTGTCGGTTGTTCTTTTCTTGCGGTTTGGGTTCTGGTTTTGGGGCGTGTGGTTGCGCTTTTGTCTGTTTTTTGGCGGTGTTTTGTGGCTTGTCTTGTTTGTGGTGTTGGGTCTCATTTTGGCTGTTGGCTTCTGTCGTTGGGGCTTTTTCTGGTGTTGGTTCTTGGTTTGTTCTGTTGGCTTGTTTTGCTTGGTTTTTCTGTCTGTTTTTGTTGGCTTTCTGGTCGTTGGGTTTGCTTTCTTCTTGTTTGCTGTTTTTGGTGTTGTGGGGGTTGGGATTGTTTGCGGTGTTTGTTTGCTGCTGTTGTTTGCTTGTGTGGTGTTTTTTGTTTTGTTTTTTTTGGTGCGGGTGTTTGGTTTTTTTGTTTGTTTTGTTTTGCGGTGGTGTGGTTTGTGTCGTTGTGGTTTGGTCTGTTGTTTTGTTGTTTTGCTTGTGTTGTTTTGTTGTGCTGTTGTTTTGTGTTGGGTGTTTTGGTTTTGGTGGTTTGGTTTGTTTTCTCGTTTGGTGTCTTCGGCTGGTGTGGTGTGTGGGTTTCTGGGTTGGTTGGGCTTGGTGTTGTGTGGCTGTTTTCTTTTTCTTGCGGTGAGTGCGTTTTGGTCTTGGCGTGTTTGTGTGGGTTTTGCTGGGCGCTTTGGGGTTGGTTTTTGTTTTGCTGCGTTGCTGCGTTTGTGGTTTGTTGGTGTTTTCTTTTCTTGTCCGTTTGTTAGCTGGTTGCGTTGGTCGTGCTGTTGTTCTTTTTTCCTTGTGGTTGGGGGTTTGTTCTTGCCGTGTTCTTGTCCGTTTCTGTTTTGTTTTGGGTCTGTCGTGTGGTTTCTTGGGGCGTTCTGTTGCCGTTTGTTGTCGGTGCGTTTTTTGTTCGGTTGCTCGTTGAGCGTGGTTGCTTTTGCGTTCGGTGGTTTCGCTTTGCTCTGTTCTTGGTCTTTTTGTTTTGTGTCGGCGGCTGCGCGGTGGTTGGTTGCTGTCCTTTTTGCGCTTCCTCGGCGTGTCTTTGTGTTTTTTCCGCCTCCGCTTTACTTTTTTCGTCGGCAGTGTCGCGTCTCCGCTCTTCCCTCGTTCGCGGCTGGCTCTTCTTCTTCCTGGTGGTTTGGTCCGGCGTCTTTGCTTGGCTTTGCTTTTCTCTCCTTCCCTCCTCTGCCTTCCCCCCTGCCCCCCCCGTATCCGTGCCCGTGCCCTTCTTCCGTTGGCTCCCGCTTTTCCTTCCTTCCCCCCCTTCGGCCCCGCCTCGCTGTTCTCGCTGCTCTTCTCGGTTCTTGCCTCTCTCCGCTGTCCTCCCGTCTCCTCCCCCCGCCCTGCCTCTGCCTGCCTCCGCCCCTGCTTCCTTCCCTCCTGCCTGTCCTCGGTGCTTGGTTCCTCCCCTGGCCTCCCCCCCTCCTCTCCTCCTGTTTCGTTTTCCCTGCCGTTTTCCCTTCCTCTCCTTCTTCTCCTCCTCCTCTGCTGCTCCCCCTTTTCCCTCTCTCTTCGCCCGCTGCCCGCCCCCTGCCTTCCTCCCGCCTCTCCTCCCCGTCTCGGGCTCGGGTGGCGCTCCTTCCCTGTGCTGTTGTTGCTTGCTCTCCCTCCCCCCATCCGCCCTGTCCCCTCCTTCTTCGGCCCTCGGCGCCCTGGTCCCCGCCCCTGGGCTCCCCTCTCTCGGCTCTCGCCCTTCTCCCTGCGTTCTCTCCTTGTCTTTGCCCCTCCTTGGTCTCCCCCGGCTTGGTTCTGTCTGCTGGCCGGTTTGGCCGTGTCGCTCCTGGCCCCCGTCTCTCTGGTGCTCCCTCCCTCTCCCCGGTGGTCCCCCCTGGGCTTGTCCTCTGGCCCTCCCTCTTGCCCCTCCTGCCCCCGCGCCCCCCTCTCCCTCGGCTCCCCGGTGTCGCCTCTGTTCCGTTCCCCCGCGTTTCTTTCCCCCCCGTCCGCTCGCCGCTTGTTTCGCGTCGCGCGTTCTTTTGCTCTCCCCCCTGTTCGCCTCGCCGTTTGGCTGCTTCGTTCCCGCCGGTTTTCGCTCCCTCTCCTTCTTCTTTTGGCGTTGCCTCTGCTCTTGTTGCCCTTCCTTCGGTGTCCCGGGCCCCCGCGTCCGTCTTGCGCCCCTTGCCCTCCCGGCCTGCTTGTTGGTGCCGCCCTCCTGGCTCCCTCGGCGCTCCGCTTGCCCCGGTCTTCCCCGCCGTCTGTGCCCCCGATTCCCTCGGCCCCTCCCCCCGCCTTCCTCTTCTCTCTCCCCTGGCCCCGGGCCTCCGCCCACTTGCCTTCCCCCTTCCTGGTGCCTTCCTTCCTTCCGCCCTTGCCCCGGTCCCGAGCTTGGGCCTGCTTCTGCCCCTTCCCTCCCCTTCTTGCCCCTATGCCTCCCTCGCCGCCCTTCCCCCCCTTCCTCCCCCCCTGCGGCTGCCCCTTTTCCTTGGCCCCCCCCCGGGTGCGCCGCGGTCATCACGTTGCTCTCCCTCCTCCGACCTTGTTTGCCCGCTTCCGCCCCTTCTTGGCTCCTCCCGCTTCCCCTGGCCTGGTCCTTCTTCACCTGTCTTCTTCCTCCGTGTCTTCTTGGTCCGCCTCGGTGTTGTCCTCCCTGCGGCCTCCTCTCTCCCTCTTCCCCGCCCGCTCCTGCCTCTCTTGTTGGTCCTTCCTTGGCCTCCATGTCCCTCTTCCTTGGCCCTCTTGCCCCCTTGCCCTCCCGCGCTCTGGCCCTCGCCGCTTCCCCCTTGCCTTTGCCCTTGTCCCCGCCCTGCTTGGTTTGGTTTCTTCTCTCGGCTCGGCTTGTGTCCTTCTGGCCCGGTTTCGCCCTCCTTCGGGTCCGGTGCCTTCTCTTCCTTGGTGTTGTGTCCCCGGTTAGCGCCTCGTGGTTGCGTGCCTGTCCTTCCTCTTGCGCTGTTGCTCCCCCGCCTCGCCTTGTGTCGCCTCTCTTCCCGCTCCCCTCCTGTTGCCTCTCCCCTTGTCTTGTCTCTCTCGGTTTCGGCCTTGCCCTGGTTGCTTCTCTCTCTTCTGCTCTGCTCGCTCTCGCCTGCGCCCTCCCTCTCCTGGTCCTCCTCTCCCTGCTCTTGCCCCTTGGGTCCGTTTCCTGCGCCGGTGCTGCCCGTCTCTGTGGTCCTGCTTGGCCCCCCTCTTGCGCCTGCTCGCCTTCCTCTCTGTCCCCGTCTCCCTGGTTCTCTCCTTCCTTCTCCGCGTTGTGCTGTCCTGCTCCCCTTCCGCGCCTCGTCTCGCCTCCCGTCGCCGCCTCTGCCTCTTCTTGTGGTTTGTGTCCTGCTTCCCTGCCGCCTCTCCTCTTCTTTCTCCCCTCCCGGTGGCCTCCGGCTCCGCTTTGCCCTGGCCTGGGGGTCTCTTCTCTTCCCCGCCCGCTCTCTCCCTGGTTCTCCTTCTCTTCCTTGCCGCCTCTGTCTTCTTTGGCTTTGTCTTGCGGCTGCCCTGCGGTGTTCCTCCTCCTTGTCCGTCTCCTCCTCCGGCCTGCTCTTGGCGCGTTGCCTGCGGTCTCTCTTCTCTCCTCGTCTCTCGGTTTGGCCCTTGCCCGTGTCTTCCTGCTTCTTCTCTGCGCTCTCTCGGCTGTCCTTGCGGTTGGTCCTCCTCCTCTCGGTCCTGGTTGCTCCCCTGTTCTGCTTGCGTTGCGCCGCCTCGCCTCCCTGCGCCGCTTGTTCTTCCTGCCGCGTGCGCTTCTTCTTCCGCCTCGGCTCCCTGCTTCCTGCCCCGGTCCTCTCCCCGGTCCCGGTTTCTCGTCCCCCGCCCCGCCCCCGGCCCCGGTCCCACCTCCGCTTCTTCCTGCCGCCCCGTCCCGGCTCCTCGGCTCCCGGCCCGGCGCCTCGGGGTTGCCGCTTTCCCGCCCGGCCCTTCTTCCTCTTGTCTCTTTTCTCCGGTCCTTCTCGCCCCCTCCCCGCTTGCCTCTCCTCGGGGTCTCCGGTGCCTCCCGCCTTCCCGCTGCCCCCGGCTCTCCGGCCCCGCCCTTCTGCGGCTCGGGTTTCTCTCTCTCGGGCTATCCCCGGCCCGCCCCCGGCCCGTTTCCCTTCTCTCCCTTTCTGCCCTCGCGCCGCCCTCCCGCTTGGGTTCTCCTGCTTCCCCGGTTTCGCTTGCCCCCCCCCCGCCCCGCGCCCCGCGTCCTTCCCCCCCCGTTGCTCTGCTCCCCTTGCTGCGTCCCTCGGCTGCTCTTTGGTTGCTGGGGCTGGCTCGCTCCTTGCCCGCCCGCCTCCGCGCCTCCCGTTCTTCCCGGTTGTGGCTTGCCTGGTGCCCCCGCGGGCTGCCTGCTCTCTTGCTCCTCCTCGCTGCATCCTCGGCTCTGCCCCCCCTCGCCGCCCTTCGTCTCTGGCTCCTCCCCCCCCGCCCCCTCAGCCCCCTTATCTGCGCGCGCCGCGCCGTCCCGCGCGCCCGCCCCTCGTTGACTTCCCGCTTGCCTTGCGTCCCTCGAGGGTTCGGGGCCCCTTTCCCTCCGCCCCCCGCGCCCTGCTCTCTCGGGTTCCCTCCGCCCGGCCCTCTCGTTTTCCCCTCCCCTCCGCTCCCCTGTCCTCCTTCTCTCGTCTTGGGCCGCGCTCGCGCCTCCGTGCTGTGCCGCCCCGTCGTGGCCTCGTTCCCCCTTCCTCCGGCCCCCTCGTGGGCCCCCCCCCGCCCGGCCCGCGCCCCCCCTGTCTTGCCTCGCCCCTCCTCCGCTTGCTGTCGCGCTGGCTTGCCTGGTGCTCCGCCCTCTCTGGCTCCCCTTGTCCCCGCCTTCTTCTTGTTGTGGCTGTGCCGTGCGTCCTCCCCCCCTTCTCCTTCCGTTTCTTGCCTCTGGCCCGCGTCCTGGGCCCTTCTGGCCTGGCCTCGAGCCTCCTCCCCCGGCTGCTGGTGCCTGTGGCTTCCTCGTGGCTCCTCTCGCCTCTCCTGTTCTCCTTCGTGCTCCGGTCCCTGCTCCCTCCTCCTGCTTCCGCTCGGCCCGTGCGTCCTCCTCCTTCCCCACCCTTTTCCCGACCCCCTCCTCTCGGGCTCACTTGCTACGGCCCGCGTCCGCTCCTTCCCGGCCTCGGGTTGCCCTTTCCGTTTCTTTGTGTCTCCCCCCTGTGGTGGCCCCCGCTCTGGCTCTGGCTCCCTGGTGCCGCACTGCCTCCTTCCCCTCTTGCTGCCTTATTATCTTTTCCCTTGCACTCTTCTGCCTCTGGTTTGGTCTCCCCTCTCCCTGCCTTCGTGTCCTTCCTTCGCCATAGCTCGGCCGCCTTGTCCTCTTCCGTGCGGCTCCGCCTGGTCTCTTCCCTTCCGCACTGCCTCCTTGGTCTCTCTCCCCCTTCCTCCCCCTTCCTCCTGCTGGTTCCCGGCTCGGCCTCCCCCCGCTCTCTTTCCTTGCTCGGTCCCCGTGTCCTATGCTCCCTCATTCCCCCGTGTTCCGTCCTCGGAGCTCCCTATCCTGCGTCTATTCACCGCTCAGTTCCGGTTTCCTCTTGTTTCACTGGTGCGCCGCGTGGCTGCGCTCTTCCCGCCTTGCATTCCTCCCTTTCTTCTGCCCTCCTTCGGCTCTGCGCTCTTCCACCCTCTCCCTCCGCTTGCGCCTCTTCCGGCCTCGCTCTGGACGCGTTTTGCCCGCTTCCTGCTCGGACTGGCCCACCCCTTGCCCTCGCTTCCCCTCGCCCCTTGTGCCTGCTGGTTGCTCTCGCTCTCTTCCCCCCCTCCTCTCCGGCCGCCTTGTGCGCCGCCTTCTTCCTCCCAGCCGCCTGCTCTGCCCCTCTCTTGCTGGTCTGCCCCTGGCTCGCCGGTTGCTCCTTCTTCCCGTTTGCCTTGCCCTGGTCCGGCGGTCCCCTCGGTCCTGTCTTGGCTATTCTGTCGCTCCCTGCTGCCCTCTCCCGCTTGGATTGCGTCTCGGTCCCGCTTGCGTGCGGCCTGTCTTGTGCGGGCTTTCCGCTCGCGTGCACCCTCCCCGGCCTGCACCTCCCCCCCTGTCTTTCCTTTCCTTTCCGTCCCCGTGCTTCCGGTCACCCCTCTCCGCCTTCGGTGCTGCCTGCTTCTGTGGTGTCCCCCCCCACCCCCCGACCTTCTCCTTACTCCTTCCCTCCCCGCAGCTCCGACCCCGCATTTGGGCTCCCCTTGCTGCTCCTCCCGTTTGCTCCACCTGTCCCCGCTCTCCCCCGCTTTTCGCTCGCCTTCTCCGTTCTCCTCTTTGCGCCCCCTTTCACCCCCCACGCCCGCTCTTTCCGCTTCCCGCGCTCTTCGGCCTTCTCCCGCTCTTCCTCTGCCTCCTGCCATGCATTCGCTGCCTCCCTTTCCGGCAGCCCCGGCTGCTGCATCTGCATCCCCTTTATCCGTCTCTTCCCTCCTCAATGCCCCGATTTCGCTCCCTTTAATCCCCTCCACCACCCTTCTTTCGCACTTTGGGCTTCCGCCTCCTTGCTCCTCCCCCATCGTCTCTCTTGCCCCCACCCTTCGCGCTTTCCTTTCCTGTCGCCCGCCGGTTTCGCCTCCTCCTCCTCCTCCTACGTTTTCCTCTGCCTCCGGTTTCAGCCTCTTCTCCCCCGCCGCCTTCTCTTTTCCAGCTCCTGGGCCGCTTCTCCTCCATTTCGTTCCTTTCGCCTCTTCCCCTTCCTTCGGTTCTTCCCCTCCCACCCCCCACCCGTCCTTATCCCCCCTTCACTATCCCACGGGCAGGGTCCTGCTTCCAGCCGGCCCCCTTGTTCCTTGCCCTCCCATGGCCTCGGTCCTGCCTTTCCTAAGGCTCTGCGCGTCTGGTCGTCCCTCCTTCTCTTCCGTCTCCGGCCCCCTCTTGTCTCTCCCTTCCCCCGCCCCTCCTTTCTTCTCCTACCCGCTCGCCTTCTGGCTAGTTTCTTTTGCCCGGCTGCTGTTTTGGCCCGGGTGGGTTCGGCTGCGGTTCATGCCGCCTCTCTCCCCTTTGCTTCCCCCGGCTTCTTCGTGCTGGTCGCCGCCCCGCTGCCGCCCCGGAGCCTCCGATTCCTCCTTCTTCTCCCCCGGCTCCGGGCTTCGCTGTGTCTTTCCCGGTTTTGGTTTTGCCTGCGGCCGCCTCTTCTGCTTCTTATTCCCTCGCTCCTGTCCCTTTGTCTCGGGACTCCGGATCCCTCGGGGTTTCCCCCGGTCTTCCCCAACGCGCGCCGCCATCCCCCTCCTTCCCTCCTGGCCGCCTGCTTGCCGGCTGTCATTGCTGCTTCGGCCCCCGCGTTATGGCTGGCCTCCCCCCCGCGCCTTCCTGTCTCTGTCTCGACGTCCCTTCCGCTTCCTTTCCCCCTTGCTCGGTCTTCTTCTCCTTCACCAGTCAGCCCACGGGTCTCTCGCCTGACTCCTCCTCCTTCGCTCTCGTCCCTCCCACTCTCCCTCTCCTCTCTTCTCTCTATCTCTTCTCCCCTTCTTTTCTTCTCTTTCTTCTTTCTCGGGTTCTTCTTTCTTGTGCCTCCGGTTCCCCATGGCTGTGTCTGGTTCGGTCTGGTCCCCTTTTGCCCTCTTTTGCCCGCCCCCTTTGCTCCTGGTCGCCCGTGCGTTTCGGGTCTCCCTTTCCGTCCGGCGTCAGTTCCGTCCCGTCTGTCCGGTCCGGCCCCCCGCCTTTGCCCCTCGTCCCTTGCCCCTCCCACACTTCCCCGCCTTCTTCTTCCTGCGTCACGCCTTATCTCGGCATTTTGCCTCGCTCCGCTTGCCTTCGTGGCCCTCTTCGTTCTTGCCCGACTTTCCGTTTTGGTCCTTTCTTCTCCTCTCCCTTTGTGGCTCCGTTCTCCCTTCCTGTTTTCCCCAGTTCTTCCGCTTTCTTCCTCGCATTGCTTTGACCTTCGTCTTCTTGCTCTCGCTTCTGCTACCTTCTTCCGTTCCCCGCCTTCATCGGTTGGCACTTGTTTTCCCCCCCCTTCGTTTCTCCACTCCTGCTTGGAGGTCTTTCCCTTGTTTTCCCTCCCCCCCCTTTTGAGCGGATCATGGCTTATCTCCGTGTTTTCCTGTCTTCTCTGCCCCTTGTCTTCTCCTTCGGTCTCTCTTTTGCCCTTCTCGTCGTCTGTCTCCTCCCCGCTTCCCGGTGTTCCTGCTTCTCCCCCCCCTCGCTTTTCCCCCTAGTTTCCCCCGCTCCGGCCCTTCCTCTCGTTTTCTTCCCGGCCCCCCTCCGTTCCAGGAATAAGCTTCCACCTTTCCTCCTGTGGTGCGTCGGTTTCCCATTCCAACTCTTTCCACCCCCTGGCCTGGTGCCGCTCTCCCCCCCGCCTACGCACGCCCCCGACCCAGCCCCCCGCCCGCTTTGCCCCCCCCCCTCCCCCCTCTGGCCCCTGGCTCTGCTCCACACAAGCTTCTCTTCTTTTTGATTTCGTGTTTCGTGTCTCGCCACGCGTTTCTGCCGCTCCGCTTGTTTGATGCTGCTCGCCTTCCGCGCTTCGCGAGCCTCGCGCGCGTCTCGCGGGGCGCGCGCCATATGCCTCTCTTTTGCTCCCTGCGGGCGTTCCTCCCCTTTTTCTCTCGACTTCCGCTCCCGGGTTTTCGTGCGTCACGGGTCCGCCGGCCGCGGCTCCGTTTTTGTTCTTCTTTTCTGCCCCCGCCCCTTCTTTCGCTTTCTTTTCTTGGCTGGCCCCCCACTCGCTTCTTTTACTATTCCCGATTGTCTCAGCCTGTCCGGCTGATCTCTCGTTCTCTTTTCCCCCGTCTCTTCTGTCCGGCTCCGTTACTTCTTCTTGCTCTCCTTCCGGGTACCTTTTGTCGTTTTGGTCGCGGTTTGGCCGCCCGGCATGGTCGGCTGTCGGCTGTCGGCCTCTGGCCTGTCCGGCGCCTCCGGCCTGTCCGGCCCTCTGTCGCTCGCTCTCCCCCCCTTCCCCCCTTCCTTCTCTCGCCCTCCCCCGCCTCCCCACCTTACTCTTCTGTCCCCTCCTTTCCTCTTAATCTGCCCCTCCGCTTCCCTCCCTCCTTCTGTCTGCCTTCTTCCTCCCCTCCTGTCTCGGCGTGCCCCTCCCTATCCTCCGTCTCTCTCCCCACTCTTCCGTGCTGCCCTTTGGCGCCTGCCTCTGCTGCTTCTTGTTCTTGTCCACCCTCTGGCTTGGTGCTCGTCCCGTCGCTCCGCTTCCCCCGCTTCTTCTGTCTCGCTTCGCCTCCTCCCCCCCTGGTTCCTTCCCTTCTGCCTCGTGCCCTTACCCTCTTTCACGCGGTGTCTTGGCCCTCTTTCCTCCCCCCCTCCTTCCTCCTTCCTCTCCTCGTGTCCTTTCTTTGCGCCCTCCCCCTCCTTAAGCTCTGCTCTCTCCTCCCGCCTCTTCTCTTCCCCCTTTTGCTCTCCACACTGCCTTGAGCCACTCCTCGTCGCTTTCCTCCCCGCCCTCTTGTTCTGTCGCTGCTCCCCTCCTCCCTCCCTCTCCCTGCTCGCCGTTTGGCGTACGCGTGGCCGCGCGTGTGCTTCCCGTTCGCCTTCCTTTTGCCCTCTCCCTTTCGCGTTGTCTTCTTTTTCTTCTCCCCGGCTCTCGTGCCTGCTTTCGCCCTCATTATTGCTTTCTTTCCCTCTCCCCTTTCCTGGCTTCCTCTCATCCCCGGCGGCGGCCCCTCTCCCCTCCTCTTCCAGCTCCCCTTGTAGCCGCATTCTCCTCCCTCTGCCCTCCGTCCCACCTCTCTGTTTGCCCCTCTCCCCCCCCACCTCCGCGCTTGTCTAGTTTTCTCGCGTCGCTTCCTCCCGGGGGCGTTGGTCTGCTGCGGCCCTCCCCTCGCTCCCCTTGGCGGCGCCCCCCGGCCAGTCCCTTGCGCCCCTGCCCTGCGCCCGCTCCGGCCCCCCTGCCTCGGTCCTCCCGCCTTATTCCCCTCCCGCGGGCTTTCTCACGCGGTCCTTTTTCCTGGCTTTTCTCGCTCACGCGGCGTTCCGCCCTTCTTGCTTTGGCCCCCCCTATTGCCTGGTCCCCGGAGTTTGGATTTTCCCCCCCGGCGGTTCCCACCCCCTTCACTCGCACGTCCTCGCACCTTCTTGGCCAGCGGCTCCCGCCCTCTGCGCGCGGTCCCTTCCCCCCCTGCTAGGCTTCCGCTCGCTTTTCCGCTTTCCGACGCCCTCTCCCGAAATTTGGGTCCCGGTTGGGCGTTATCTCTTTTCCCCCCCGCACCCGCGCAGTTTTCTGGGCTTTGAAGCCTCTTTCGGTTTTCTCCTCTCCCCGCCCTCCTTCCGCCAGACTTTTCTTCTCCACACCGCTTCCGCCGCCCCTTCCACTACTGCGGGGCGGCCCGTTATCCGCCCCCCCTCTAAGGCCTTCCGGAGGCTCTTTTCTCCCCTTGCCGTTTTGGAGTATCCTTGCGCTTCCGCTCCCACGCTTCTTTTTCCTTCGATTTGCAGTCTACCCCTATTCCCCTGCCATCAGCGGTTCCGGTGCACTCTCTTATCCGCCTTCCCGTCCTGTTGTGCTGCGGCGTTGCCCTGTCTCGGCGCCGGTTGTTTCGCGGGTCCCTTTTGACGGCCGCGCGTTGGGTTGCCTTGGGCCTCTTGGTTGCCCGGCAACGGTGTACCGGCCGCCCGTCCGCGCCTTCGCCCGTTCCCTCACTGGCTTGCCTCCTTTTCGGTCTGTGCCATTCGGGGCGGTTGTTCCGGCCGGCTTGTCGTCCCCCGTTCCCCCGCTGCCCGTCCGCCGCCGCGGGGGGCGGCCTTACCCTGCGCCGGTCGCCGGTGTTCCTTGGGTGGCCGGAGGTTTGGTCGTCCCTTCCGCTTTTGGGCGCCGGTTCCGTTTCTGGCCTCCGCGCTTGGTCCGTTCCGCCCGTGACTCGCTGTGTCCGCAGGTCTCGTCCGCTGCCCATTGGCCTCTGGCCCCCCGCGCCCCTCGTTTTGCCCCTTGCCCGCTCTCTTCCTGTCCCCCTCTTTCGCCTCTCTTCTCTTTCGCCTCCTTGTTCCCTGTTCTCTCTTGTACCTCCTCTCTCTGCTCCCGCCCCGTCTGTTTTGTCTCTTTTCTCTCTTCCGCGCCTGCTTCTCGTTCTCTCCTCTCTCTTTCATCTCTCTTTTTCTCTTTGCTTACTCTTCCTTTTGTCTCCCCTCTCTCTTCCTCTCTTCTTCTCTCCGCTTTCTTGTCTCCGAGCCTTGTTGCTGGGCTTCATTGGGTTTGTCGTTTTTCGTGTTCTCCAGTTTCCCGCCGGCCCCGGTCGCCGCTTTTCTCTTGTGCTCACGGCGGGGCCACGTTCTGCCGCTTTCCAGGTTTCTTCCCTCACCGTTTCACTTTCGTGTCTCCCCTTTCACGTGTTTCTTCCGCTCCCTCTCCCGTCTCGCTTTTCTATCTTTGGGTCTCGACGCTGACGGCCACGCTGTTGCTTTTCCGGTTCCACTCCGGGGACGTACGCTCCTCCCTCTTCTGGTCGGCTGGTGCCCCGGCTGTTGGCGCCGGGTTGTGGTTCTCTCCTGTCGACTTCCCCCCCCGTTGGCTGCCCGGCCGCAGGCGCCGGGCGTGCCTGCCCTTTCTATCGCTGCTGCCCCGCTTCCCGTGGGTTCCCCGCTCTGCCTGTTGGTCCCTGTTGCCCGCTTCTTTGGCGCTCTCTTGAGGCTTTCCCGCTCTTGGCGCGGCCCCCAGCCCTCTGGGGTCCATCTTCCGCCGGTTCTGCCCCCTCCATCTGCGCCGGGTGTTTGCTGTCCCCGCGCTCTCCCCCTTGGTGCGGCGGGTGGGTTTCAACCTCGCCCTTGGGGCGTTCCTGGCGCTCGGTCTGCACTCTCGCTGCTCGGCGCGTCCTGCTCCGCCCTCCTATGGCCCGGCAGGCGCCAGTTCACGTCTTTGGCCTTGCTTTTCTCCTTTCCTCCCGTGTCACTGCCTGCTCCCGCCTCTTGCGGTTCTTCGTTTGCCTCCTTGGCGGCCGTGGGTGCTCCGCTCCGCCGGTTCCCGGGTTCCCCCGCTGGTTTGGCGGCGGGGTGACTCTTTCCTTGGCTCACCCCCGGCCGCCGGTTTTCCTGCCGCTCACCGCCTGTCCACGCCTGCGCCGGACTGTCTGCTCTTCCTCACGCTCTCCGGCGCCTGTTCCCTCTCGGCCCCCCTTGGTTTCCCCTCTGCTGGGTTCATCGCTGCCTCCGCCTCTTGCTCGCTCGCTACTCTCGGCGCCTCCCTCGCTCCCTTCGTTGCTCCTCGCTGTGTCCCTCCCGTCGTCGTTGTTGCTTCTGTGCTCTCCATCCCCTGCTCCGTGCCCCCGTCTTCCGCTCTCGCGCCGCCTTTATGGTCTGTTTCTGCTTGACCCTGGCTCTTGCGTAGCTCTCCGGCACTTGGCCCTTGCCCCCTGTTTGCTCCGCGTCCTCGCGCCTTTCTCTTGCCTGCGTTCTACTTCCCCATCTCTTCTCTGTCCCGCCCTGCCCTCCTCGCTCTTCCTGCACCTGTTCTCTCGTCTCCCGCTGTGCGTTTCCGGGACTCTTGCGCGCCGTACGTTTGCTTCTCGGAACCGGGTCCCGGCGCTCTTTTCTGCTTGCGCCTTCCCTTTCCCCTTCTGTTCCATCGTTTCGCCTTGTTTCTCCTGCCTTCACCTCCTCATGCCTTTCGGCCTGCTCGTCGGTCTCCCTGTTTGGGCTCTTCGTTTGGCTGTTCCGTGTTCCTGTTTCACCCTCTGCTCATGTGCCGCCTGCTTTTGGGTACAATTCTCGCCGTCTTTCCGCTCGTCATCTTCTGGAGTGTTTGCTCTTGTTCACTTCTCAAATGTTTGGGGCCTGCTCCTGTTTCGTCCCCACGCCCGCTACGTCTTTTTTCCCTTCTTGATGCGCCCTCTCCACTCCCCTGGGTACCCCCCTTCCGCCTCCGGCTCGGGTGCTTGCTGCTTTCCCCCCGTGTTCCGCCTTCTGTTGCTCCCCCTTCTCCTTGTTCCGCTTCCGCTTTTCCGCTCGTACTGGTGGGGATACCTGAGTCCTGCCTTCCCGCTCCTCTCGCTCACCTGGGCTCCTACTCCCGCTTGTCTTCCCCTTCCCCCCCGCCTGGCGTTGCTGCAGGCGCCCTGCCACTCTGGCGTGGCTCGGTCGATGGCTGTTGCACACCCTCGTCGCCCGCGGTCTTGGCAGTGCTGGCTGTCCTGTCTGCTTGCTCTCTTCTCCACGGCTCCCCCCGCGTGTTAGGGCTCAGTCTCCTTTCCTGGTCTCACCCCCGTCCCGCCTCTTTGCCTCATGCTCTTCCGGGGTTTGGCTGCTTGTGCTCTGTGTGGTGCCTGCGACCTGGGCCCGTTCGCGCGTCCCCGTCTCCGCCTGTTCTCGGCTCTTCCCCCCTCCCCGGGATCCATGCTTTGCTCCCTCCCGGCCGTCCTAGTACTTCCGGTGTCCATTTTGGCGTCGCGCGGCTCCTCTGCGCACCGCGTGGACCGCTCTTCGGCTTCGTCCTTCCTCTGCTCGGTTGCTCGCCTTCGGACTGTTCTGGACGGTCTTGCCTCCCCTTGCCCCAGCGATAGGAGTGTCCTGCACCCCCGCGCTGCGCCACCTCTCACCTTGTCTGCGGGGGCCTGCCCCGAGTGCTGGTACTCGGGCGCGCGTCTGGGATCTGCTCTCGGGGTGCTGGCCATGAGCGACCCTGATGCTCTTTGCGGCCGCCGCCCTGCGGCCGCGTTGACCCTGCTGTTCCGCCGTGGCGACGCCGTCTCGTGCGCTGGCTTCCTCTCCTGGGTGCCTTTACGCGGTCTCCTCTGCTCCGGTGTGGCCCCCCGCTTCCACCTGTCTCCTGCGTTTCCTGCGTTTCCTGTTCCCTTTGTGCCTTCCTGCTCGTCCGGCTTTGCCGCCCTGTTCCGCGTTCCTCTGCGGCGCTCTGGCGGCTGCGCGTGGCGGCTCGGTGGTGCTGCCGCGGCCTGCTCTAGCTGCGCCTTAGTCGCGCTGTGCCCCCGGGCCGCCGGCTGTTTACTCGTCGCCTGGTTCCTCTCCCGTCCCTCCCCCGGGCTCTTCCCGGAGGCGCCAGTTTTGGTTGCGCGGGATTTCACCACCCTTGGCGGCACCTATCTTTCTCCCTTTGCTCTGTGGCCAACTTCACACTCCTCCGGCTTGTCCTCTCGCCTTGCCATCCCTTGGGCTGCCGCTTCTGGTCCCTGGTGTGCGGCTGCTTCTTTGCCCGGCGCACGAGCTGGCGCCAGCGGTGTCTCTGTATCTCTCCTGGTGTTGCCGTCTAGTGGCCCCGGGCCTGTTCTGCGGAGTTCGGCCGCGGCCCTCTTGGGTCCGCCGTCTCCGCGCATCGTTCCCCACTGCGCCTCCCTTGCTGGCCGCGGCTTTCCTCCACTCGCCTTGCTCCCCCTCTTTCCTCTGCTTCCCTCCGGTTCTTGTCCTCCTACGTCTACGTTGCTGCTCTCTCCTCTGGGCTGCCGGCGGTCTTCCGCCCTCCGCTTCTCTCCTTCTGTTTTGGCCCTTCCCGCTTGGGCGCCCTGACATCCTCCTTGGGATTGCGCTTTGTCTCCCGGCCGGCTTGTTCTGTTTCCGGTTCCCTTGCTCTTTTGCCCGCTGCCGGTCGCTTGGCGGGACCGTCGCGTCCCTGCCCTGGCGGCTGGGGTCTACGTCCCCTGCGCGGGGGCTGGGCTGCCCGCCCTACCACGGCTCCCCGCCTCTTCGGCGGCTGGTGGTCCGGTCCTTCTTTACTTCCCGTCTTGCTACTTATTTTTGGTTTTTGGCCCCCGCGCCTGTGTCCCGGGTGGCCCATCCTGTGCCCGCTCCCCGCCCCCCTTGGGGCTGGTGGCCTGATTTCCGCTCTCTCCTGGCTTCCCTGGCCCCCCGGAGTGTGGCTGGGCTGCACTGGCGCCTCGGTGTTGGTCTTGTGCTGCCGCCTGGGCCTTGGCGGTCGGCGCTGGCCAGTCCTTCCCGGAGCTCCTCCCTTCAATTGGCGGCCTGGTTTCCTTGGACGCGCACGCCCGCCGTTGGTGTTTGTTCCTGTGCTGCGGCTGCGTCTAGGGCACTTGCTTCAGCTCCATGCGCTCGTCTGGATCCGGCTCCTGCCGCCTTGGAGCTGTCCGCCGCCCCCCTGCCTCGCCTTGTGCTCCCCCGGCCGGCCCTCTCTTGCTTCCTCTCGGTGTGTTCCTGACCTACCCGCATCTCGCCGCTGGCTTGTCCCCACAGGTGACGGCGATGCTAAGTTCGGCTGGGCGTTATTCCCTGCTCCCCCGGCGTGCGCTCAGTTGGCGGCCTGGTGTTCCCGCCGGACGCCGCCCCCTTGCGTCCGCTTCCCCCCGTCTTGGCCTCTTGCCTCCTCCGCCCTGTTCCCCTCGGTTGGGTTTCTTTCCTCTTTTCTTTCTTCGGGTTTTTCTCCCTCGGGGGGTTTTCTTGCCCCCGGTTTTTCTGCGGGCGCCTACCTGGCCTTCGCTTGCCACCAGTCCCTCTCGTCCAGCTTGCGGGGGCGTGCTTGTGTCATGCCGGCGTTGCCTGTATCGGCGGCCGGTTGCTTCGCGGGGTTTCTGCGCGCAGCCGCGTTGGGTTTCGCCTTGGGGCCTTGTATGCGGCCTGTCCGGCGTCGGCCTGTCCGGCTCTGCCGTCCGGCTCCCTTTGCCCCAGTCGATCCCCTGGCTTCCCCCTTTTTGTTCTGTGCCATTCGGGCCGCTTGTACGGCCCTGCTTGGTCCGTACCCCAGTTCCCCGGTGCCCGTCCCGCCGCCGCCTTCCTGCGCGGTGCCGGTGTTACTTGGGCTTGGCGGGCCGTTTTGGCCCGCGTCCCCTTGCCCCGCCTGTGGGCGCCTCCGGTTCCTCTCTCGTCCTCTCCCCGGCGGCGGCGGCCCGCGCGCTCGGTCTTGGTCTCGTTCCTGCATTCCCGGTTTCGGGCCCAGCCCCTTTCCTTCCCTCCGTCCCTATCGCCCGTTCTCCTGGTCCGTTCTTCCTTCTTTTTTTTTTTCCTTTTTTTTTCCCCCGTGGTCACTTTTGTTGTCGCCGGCCCTGCTGTTCCGTCCACTCTGCCTCCTTTTTTGCCCCCTTCCCTGTGGTTTACAGGCCTTTGGCTTGCCTTGGGTCCTGGTCGTACGGTCCGCCGTCCCGTCGTGGCCTCCGTCCCGTCGCCACCTTTTTCCCCCCGTCCTCCCTACCCTCTTCTTCTCTTTCCTCCTGGCGCCTCTCCCCAGCCCTTCTCCCTCTCTCCTTCCCCGTGCCTCTACCCCTCCCTCCGTTGCTCTGGGCCGTGGTCCGCTTGTCTTGGGCCTTGTTTCTCCCCCTCCTTCCCCCCCCCCTTTTTCCCGGCCCCTCTTCGGCCCACTGCTCCCCCCTCCTCCCGCCCAGGTCGCCCTGCCGCCGGGGCCAGTTTTGTTCGGGGCGTGCGCTCCCGGGTCGCTGGTGTGCCTGGCCGCTCCATGGTTTTCCTCTCTTGTTTGCGGCCTTCTCGTGCCCTCGCCCTGCTCTTCCCTCCTTGTGTCGCTGGTTGCTCCCTCCCGCGACTCTCCTTGCCTCCTTGGTTGCCCTCCCTTCGTTGCTTTGGTTTCTTTCCCTGGCCCGCGTTGTCGCCCCTCTGGCTGGCCGCCTGGTTCTATACACCCTGCCTCGTCTCATGGTGTGGTCCTCTGCTCCTCTGCCCGTTGGCTTCCGATCTCTTTCTCTCCCCAGCCTGCTCCTTGGTTGCTTTCGGCGCCCTTCGTCTTTCCTCCCCTCACCCCGGCACCACGGCCGCCCCCCTTCTGGTTCTTTGCTCTTCCAAGTCCCCGGTTCACCCTCCCTGTGTGGTCGCGTTCTGGCTTCCTCTCTGCTTCTCTCTTCCCCCGCCGTCTGCCTCTTACTCTCCCTTCCCTTCGCTCTCTCGCATTGCCATTACCCTCTGCCTCTGGCCCGGTGCTCTTAGCATCAGTTCAGCTGGTCCCTGTCCAGCCTGGTGTTGCTCTTGGCGCTTGCCTGTCTATGGTCTCCTTTGTTTCGCCCCTGTTCCGTGTGTAGTTTGCTTTCGCTTTGATCCCACCTCCTCTCCTCTGCGTCTGGGTCCTTGTCGTGTTGGCTCTCTCTCGTTCCGCTCTCTCCATGGGCCTATTCTCCCCTTTACCTGGGGCAGCCTCTTGTCTCATCCTTGCCTCCCCGCTTCCTGCCCCTCTTTCCCCGCTCCCGCCTGTCTTTCCTTGCGGCTGCCCCTCTTCCTTGGCCTTCCCCTCTCCCTCCCTGCCGTCTTTCTTTCTTCTTTTCATCCCGTCTTTTCTTTTCCCTCTTACTTTGCGCTCTCTTTCGGTTGTTTCTCTACTTCCTTGTCCTTCCCGTTCTACTGTCTTCTCTCCTGCCTACGGCGGTCCTGCCTTGCTGTGGGCGATCCGGTCCTGGGGGTGGGTGCTCCGCTCGGGCTCTTTGCTGCGCTTCGGTTCCCAGGTCGTGCTCCGTTTTGTGCTCACCTCTCCGGGCTGTCTGGCGCCTTGCTTCCGCCTCCGGCCCCCGTCTCGCTGCGACTTGTCCTTACGCCCCTGCGCCCGCTTCTTGTTCTCCGTGCCTTTTCCACCGGCGGCCGGCTCTCTCCTCATGTTCTTCCCGGCTCTCTTGCGCACGGACCCTGGGCCTATTCCTGCTTGCCTCATCCTTTACCTTCCGCTGGGTTACCCTCCCTGGATCTTGATCTGGCCCTGGCGCGGCCTCCGGCCTCGTTGCCGTTTTGGCCCACCCGGCGCCCCGGTGTCACCTCGTTCCCTCTCCTGGTTTGGGTGCCTCTCCCTCGCCTTGGTCTTCCTCCTTTTCTACTCTTCGTTTGGTCGGTACTTGTCGTGCACTATCCTCTCCTCGTACCGCCCTTCTTCCTTTTGGCCGTTCCTTCTTCCCTCTCTTCTTCCTCCTTGCCCTGCTTTCTCCCCCCGACTTTCCTCCCCTCTTCCTCCTCCTACTCCTCCTCCTACTGCCTCGCCATGGCTTTCCTCCGGCCTGCTCCTGCCGGCCCTGTTCCCTCGGCCCCTCCGTCCCCGTTCGCCCGCTTGCATCGGGTGGGCCCCTTGCGCTTTGTCGCCCCTCGTCTTCCCCCGTTCGCTTGGCGGATTCCTCCCGCTTTCGTCTTCTGTCTCCCCGGTGCTTGCCCCTCCGTTTCCTGCGTCTCCTGGTTCTTCTTGGCCTCCGCGCCTCCTTTTCTTCCTCCTGCTTCCCTCCCCTTGACTCCGGCCTTCCCGAGTTTTCGTCTCTCTCCCTCCTCTCCTGGTTCTGATTCCCCTCCTGCTCAGGTGGGCTGGTTTTCGCTTCCTCGTGGTTAGGTCCCCTTTGCTTGCCTCCTAGGGTCCCGTTTGCTTCCGCCCTTGCCATCCTCTCCTCCGGTCGCACGCCTTCTCCGCATGGTTGCGCTCGCTCTTCGATTCCTGCTCTTTTTCTTCCTGTTCCTCTCGCCTCCCCCCCTTTGCCCTCTGCGCCTCCTCGTCGCTTCCTTGTTGCGGGCTCCCGCTTTTTCTCCCTGTTGGCTTTGGACTC